>SJYC01050415.1:0-24766 GCA_006408675.1 Madoqua kirkii | reverse complement strand
CATACAGGTTTCTCAAGAGGCAGGTCAGGTGGTCTGGTAATCCCATCTCTTTCAGAATTTTCCACAGTTTATTGTGATCCACACAGTCAAAGGCTTTGGCATAGTCAATAAAACAGAAGTAGATATTTTCTCTTAATACATAGTGAATTACAAATTAACATGGACATGTGCAAAGGATATGATTAATCAACTCACAAATTAGAAAATATAAAAGGCTCATAATATTTGAAAAGTTGTTCACTATCACAACAAGAGAAAAACACAATTAAACTAGGAGATACCATTTTTCATCCCTTAAGATAGTCCAGGGCTAAAAATTGTTTGATAACAGACTGTGCTGGCAAGGATACAAGGAAATAGACACCAGGCTGGTAAGTGGATCAATTGGTACACCTTCCATGTAGACTGTTTGGAACCACAATGTAAATTTTGGCACTCACTCTTTGGCACAATTCTACTTTTAAGAAATTTTCTTCATGTATATTTGCATGTGGACAAATGGCATCCTTATGTTTATTCATCAAAGCATTAATAGTAAAATATTACAAAAAAAAGAAAGAAATCTGTATATCCATCAAAAGGGGATGAGTTAAATAAATTATGGAATGTATAAAGCTTTTATAAAGAGAGACAGATTTCAGGGTCCTGATTTGGAAGAATCTCCAAGATCAGTTCTTAAGTAGAGAAATACACAGGTACAGAACAGTAAGTTATGTATGTTACTATTTGGTTTTGAGAAATTTATACATCAAAATTTTATTGATATATATGGAAATAGAAGGACACATGAGAAAAAGTGAAAATAGTGGTTACTTTAGGAGGAAAACGTGGTGGTTGGGGAAATTTTTAAATGAAGAAAAAAGTTTTTTTCAAATAAAGACACCCAAAGCTATGAAAAGATATTAATAAAATTAAAAAGATATTAATAAAATACTAAAAGATATTAATAAATGAAAAGACATCTCATGTTCATGGATCAGAAGACTTAAGAGTCTTGAGATGCCAATACTACCCAAAGAGATTTAATGCATTTCCTATCAAAATCTCAACAGTTTTGCATAAATCAAAATGCCAAGTCTAAAATTCATGTGGAAATTCAAAAGTGCTTGAATAGCCAAATGATCTAGAAAAAAAGTTAGTGGTCTCACATGTCCTTATTTCAAAACTTACTTCAGAACCACAGGAATCAAGACAATAGGTATTGACATACAAACAGACATATAGATCAATGCAACAGATTAGAGAGTCCAGAAATAAACTCTTCATACATGGTCAAATTATCTTCAACAAGGGATCCAAGACTATTCAGTGGAGAAAAGACAGTATTTTCCACAAATGGTGTAGGGAAAACTGGATATCCACAAGCAAAAATTGAATTTGGACACTTTACTGCTGCTGCTGCTGCTAAGTCGCTTCAGTAGTGTCCGACTCTGTGCGACCCCATAGATGGCAGCCCACCAGTCTCCACTGTCCCTGGGATTCTCCAGGCAAGAACACTGGAGTGGGTTGCCATTTCCTTCTCCAATACATGAAAGTGAAAAGTGAAAGTGTCTGACTCTTCACGACCCCATGGACTACAGCCTACCAGGCTCCTCCATCCATGGAACTCTCCAGGCAAGAGTACTGGAGTGGGTTGCTATTGCCTTCTCCGTTTGGACCCTTTACCTTAATATACAAAAAATTAACTCAAAATGGACCAAGGCCTAAACGTAAGACTTAAAACCATAAAACTCTTAGCAAATATATGCAAATCATATATCTCATAAGGTTTAGTATCTAGAATATATAAAGAACCCCCATAACAACAAAACAAGGAACTTAATTTTTAAATTGGAAAAGTAAATGACTAGACACTTCTCCAAAGATAACAAATGATTAATAAGCACATGAAAAGATATTCAACATCATTAGTCATTAGGGAAGTGTGAATCAAAATCACAATGAGATATACCACTTTATACTCATTAAGAAGGCTATTATTAAAAAAAATGAAAAGAAAAGAACTAACAAATATTGAGAAAGAAGTGGAGAATTGGAAGGAACCCTTTGTACATTGCTGGTGGAAATATAAAATAGTGCATCCATGTGAGAAACAATATAGCAGCTCCTCAAAAAAATTAAACTGAGAATTACCATGCATATG
Organism: Madoqua kirkii; assembly: GCA_006408675.1. Classification (NCBI taxonomy): domain Eukaryota; kingdom Metazoa; phylum Chordata; class Mammalia; order Artiodactyla; family Bovidae; genus Madoqua; species Madoqua kirkii. Next base: position 22,623 of record SJYC01050415.1, on the reverse strand, counting down.
TGTGTGCTAAATCACTTCAGTCATATCCGGTTCTTTGCAAACCCCTGGGCTGCAGCCCACCAGGCTCCTCTGTCCGTGGGGATTCTCCAGGCAAGAGTACCGGAGTAGACTGCCATGCCCTCCTGCAGGAGATCTTCCCAACTCAAGGATCGAAACCACGCCTCACATCTTCTGCACTGGCAGTTGGGTTCTTCACTGCTACTGTCACCTGGGCAGCCCAAGAATTACCATGTGATCTAGCAACTTCATTCCCAGCTATATACCCCAAAGGAACTGAAAATAGATATTCAAACAAATATTTGGATACCCATGTTCACAGCTGGGTTACTCACAATAGCCAAAAACAATGCAAGCTTCTATCAGTGAATGAACAGATAAACAAAATGTGGTGCGTGCATACAGTAGAATATCATCCGACCTTTGAAAGAAGTCCTGACATATTTCTTCATATGCATGTATAGGGCTGCAATATGGATGAACTCTGAAGAAATTATGCTAAGTGAAATAAGCCAGTCACAAAAGAACAAATGGTATATGATTTCACTTGTATAGGTGCCTTGTGTAGCCAAATCCCTAGAAAGAAAGTAGATTGGTGGTAACCAGGAGTTGGTGGAGGAAGGAATGTGTCTGGAGTTCAAGTTTGGAAAGATGAAAAAGTCACAGAGATGGAAGAAGGTGATTATAGCTGCATAGCAATGCAGTTAACGTGACTAAATGGTATACTTAGAAATGGTTAATATGGTAAATTTTATATTATACATATTTATCACAATTTAAAAAATGAAGAGAAAGAAAGAAACATGAAATAATATACAAAGAAGAGTGAATTAGAGAGTCCACACTTCTGAGGTTGAATCTTTACTACTCCCTTTCATGACTGTGTCACCTTAGAAACGTACTTAACATTTCTAAGATTTAGTTTCCTCATCCAAAAAAAAAAAATGGTAATAAAAGCACTGCCTACTATACTAGGTTGTTCTGAGGCACATAAAGGGCTTAGAGGAGTGTCTGCCACATTTTAAATCCTCAATAAGTAGTTGTTCCTCATTCATTATTGCCTTAGACATTTATTGAGCATCTATTAGTTTCAGATATTACGCCAAGCACAGGGAATACAGAGAATAGGATGGATTCATGCCTTTAAGAACCTCACCACTTAGTAAATGGGATCTTAAAGGATTCTATCTTCAGGCAGCCTTCACTGAAGAACCAAGTGTTGAAAAAGTCACTATGGAAGTACTCTTCAAGAGAATAAACAAGAGACTCAAATAGACTGAAGGTTTAAAGTGTTTTCCAATGATTCTGCTGTGCACTTAGTCACTCACTCATGTCTGACTCTTTGCCACCCCATGGACTATACCCTGCCAGGATCCTCTGTCCATGGGATTTCCCAGCCAAGAAGACTTCTCCAGGGGATCTTCCCAACCCAGGGATTGAACCTAGGTCTCCCCCATTGCGGGTGGATTCTTTATCAAGTGAGCCACCAAGGAAGCCCAAGAATACTGAAGTGGGTAGCCTAACCCTTCTCCAGGGGATCTTCCCAACCCAGGAATCAAACCAGGGTTTCCTGCATTGCAGGCAAATTCTTTATCAGCTGAATTTCCAGGGAAGCCCTATCTAAAAGTAGAATGGACTACCTTGGAAAGTACTAAAGCAGCCTATATAGCCACTTTTCAGACACACTGCAGAGGAGACACAGAGAGTTAGACTAGGTGATCACTGGGGCTCCATCTGGCTCAGAGAGTTTCTGATGCTACAAAGAGAGGCCAAGGACTGGATGATGAGTGGCCTGGCTGGGGAAAAATTTCAGGGCATTAGCCTTGCAGACATCACTATCTCATGATATCACCATCACTATCTCATGATATCATCCAATTGCCACCCCGGCAGGGATCAGAAGTCTCCAGATGGCAGATGTAGATTCAAATTCAAAATGAGAGACATTTTCACATAAATTAATGAAGAGGCACCAAGGTGCGCTGACCCTGGGATGACAAACAAAACGGAAGAAAGGCCCAAAGAGAAGGCCACCGTAGCCTTGTTCTGGGCCAGCGTGAAAAGTGAAAGTGTCAGGCACTTACTCATGTCCGACTCCTTGCAACCCCATGGCCTGTAGCCCACCAGGCTTCTCTGTCCTTGGGATTCCCCAGGCAAGTATACTGGAATAGGTTGCCATTCCCTTCTCCAGCAGATCTTCCTGACCCAGAGATTGAACCCAGGTCCCTTGCATTGCAGGCAGATGCTTTACCCTCTGAGCCACCAGGGAAGACTGAGCCAGTATGAGCTCCAGAATAAAACACTGAAGCAGATTCATGAGTGAAGACCTGGAAGAAATTATCCCAAGGCTTAGCTATGAATCCAGCGGAGGTCCCCCACGCTAGTCCCAGCTCTGGGACACCCAGCTGGTCCAGCAACCCAGAGAGTCAGAGAGCTTATGTTTCAGAAACAGAAACAGAAAAGGGTCTTTTTCAGGGGAGTGGTTTTGAGGGTATCCTTCATGGAGAGAGAAGGAAAGGCACAACTCCCCTCACCATCTTGGTGTTTCACCTACCATGTAGACCCTCTGCAGTGCGAGTCAGGAAAGGAAAAGGACTACAGGGAAATACTCCTGTATGGTCTCTAGCTTCCCTATCAGGGTCTCAGAGGAAAGACAGTCAGCTTCTCTTTGCTGAGATCTGAACATTCTTCTTTCCTGGAATGCAGAGGGGTGGAGGGAATAGTAGTGTGATCAGAGTAGACCTCACTGAACAAAGACCTGAAGGTGGTGAGGGGCAAGCCGCTCAAGTATCTATAAGAGAGCATCCCAGGCAGAAGGAACAGCAAGGGCAAAGAACCAGGGGCAAAGAGGGTGTTTAGCATAACGGGTACAGCAAGAAGCCTGTGTGCCAGAGCGGGAAAACACATAGGAAGATAAGAGGATGTGAGGTCAGAAAGGCAAGGGGTCGGGCTGAGGTTCAGGCCGAGTAGGCTTCGGCAGGTCACTAATGTAAGGATTCTAGATTTGACTCTTAATGAGATGGGAAGCCATTGGAGGACTCTGAGAACAGTGAGTTACCCTGACTTAACGGTTTTAAAGGGTCCCTCGGGCTGCTGGCTTGGGGATGTACTTCAAGTCGGGCAGCATGACCACCTGCTCCAGTTGGTAGCAGGAAACAGTCTCGGAGATGGGGGACAGTAGCTTGAACTGCTTCTGTAGAAGCAAAGGTGGTGAGAAGTGGGCATATTTGAAGACGGAATCAAGATGATATGCTGACAGATTGGGTGTGCAAAGGGAAAGAAAAAGAGGTGTCAAGGGTGATGCTAAGATTTTTTTGATCTAGGCTCCTGGAAGGACAGAGTCCTCATTAACTGAGAAAGGAAAGACTGAAGAAGGAGCAGGTTTTATAGGGAATATTAAGCATTCATATTTGAAAATGTAAGGTTTGACTTGTTTTTTAGACATCCCCATGGAAATGTCTCATGAGCAACTGAAGAGACATAGTAATGTTCAGAAAGAAGACCAGGGGAGAGCTATATATTTCATATCATATGAAATATAATATCTAATATACATATATGGTTAATTATATGCATATATACTTAGAAGTCATATATGTCTAGAACGCTGAAGAAGTGACTATAGATAAAGAACAGAGGAAGTCTGAAGACTAAGCCAAGGGAATCCAAGACTCACAGATTGATTAGGAAAATTAAAAAGCCACTGAGGAGGAGTTACCACTGGCAGAGGAAGACCCTCAGGAGAGGGTGGTGAAACCTGAAAGTCATAAGAAGTACTTTACAGGGGAAAGAAGGATCAGTTATGTCAGATGCTGCCAGCAGGTCAAGTATCTTAAGATGAGAAATGGATTTAGCAACAGGACAGTCCTTGATGACCTTAGGACACTTTCGGTGGGGTTGGGGCAAAAGGAAGGATCAAAAGAATGAAGATAGCCAAATATGTGGGGGGAAATCTCTTTTTAAAAGTGATTCAAGGGACTTCCCTGGTGGTACAGTGGATAAGAATCTGCCTGCCAAGGCAGGAGACATGTGTTGGATCCCTGACCCAGGAAGATTCCACGTGCCTCAAAGCAACTGAAACCCATGCGCCACAACCACTGGTGCGCGAGAGCCTGGGCGTCACGACCGCAGCTGCGCACAGCGACTACTGAGGCCCACGCACCTGGAGCCTGTGCCTCACAGCAAAAGCCTCCGCGACGAGAAGCCTGCGCATCCCAACAGGAGTAGCTCCCACTCGCTGCAACTATACCCAACCTGCGCAACGCAATGAAGGCCCAGTGGAACCAGGAAAAATAAAAGTGATTCCAACCAATAAAAGCAGAGGGAATGATGGGATTAGGATCCCAGCTTTGAGTAACCCCCAAGGAAATAAACAATCCAGGCAGGGGTCAGCACACTACGGCCCTTGGGCTACGCCTGGCCTGCTTGTTTTTGTAAATAAAGTTTTATTGGCACTCACCCATGCACAGTTACTTCTGTACTGACCCCTGTTGCTTCCACAGTACTATGGCAGTGTTGACTAGTGGTGATAGAGACTGCGTGGCCTACAGACTAAAATATTTACTCTCTGGGCCTTTATAGAGAAAGTTTGCTACTCTGATCCAGGCAATAATCTTCAGTGGCTGCTAATGTCACATGAAGGGAAACAAGCAGACAGTATGTGCCTCTGATGAAAAGACATACCACCCCCTAGGAAGTGATCTTACAAAATAAAAAAAAAAAAAAGTAAATCTGAATCAGATGGCACTAAGTACCAATTTATAGGAAATACAGGGGAAAAAACATTCAACAACACGACGGGGAGGCAACCAGCAAACTCCAGAATGTGGGAAAATCTACCAAAAATATGAAAAGTTTCTTCAACAAATAAACCATGAGGCTAAAAGCCAAGTGGAGTAAAGGAACCTGCAGTTACGACTTAAGAAATCTTTCAACAAAATATGATGCATGACCCTTATTTGGATTATGATTCAAATAAACTTATTTTTTTTTTAAGTGAACTGCTTTTTTTAAAAAATGCTACAATTGGAGAAATTTGAATGCCAACTAGCTATCAAAAATATTAAGAAATTATTGTTAATTTGGGGAGTGTGGTAATGGTATTATGGTTATTTTTCTAATCCATTATCTTTTAGAGACTAGTATCAAAATATTTATGAATGGAATTATAATAACTGGGAATTGTTTCAAAATACTCCAATAGGAAGGTAAACTAGGGAGACTGCGGTGAAAAACAATTTGTTATGAGTTGATAATTATTGAAACCAAGTGGTGGATGCCTAGAGGTTCATTAGATGAGTCTCTCTACTTTAGTATATGTTTGAACTTTTCCACAATAAAAAGCTACTTTTTTTTAAATTGAGCTTTTAAAAATTTTATCTTGATTTAAGAGCACTTATTTAAAGCCAGTTTTTTTTTCATGTATTACATGTCCATCTTTTATTTTTTCAGGGTCATTTTATTTTTTTTTATTTAATACTTTATTCTATTTTACAATACTGTATTGGAAAGATAGTAAAAAGCTACTTTAAAAAAGAGAGAAAATAGGGTGAAAATCTGGATGCAGAGAGCACAAATAAACAACTCTTCAGAGGAACCACACTGTGCTTTTCTGTTGCAGGTTTTGTTTGTTTGCTTATTTGAGTTGTACTCCACTGAGAGTTGGACTGTGAAGAAGGCTGAGCACCGAAGAACTGATGCTTTTGAGCTGTGGTGTTGAAGAAGACTCTTGAGAGTCCCTTGGACTGCAAGGAGATACAACCAGTCCATTCTGAAGGAGATCAGCCCTGGGTGTTCTTTGGAAGGAATGATGCTAAAGCTGAAACTCTAGTACTTTGGCCACCTGATGCGAAGAGTTGACTCATTGGAAAAGACCCTGATGCTGGGAGGGATTGGGGGCAGGAGAAGAAGGGGATGACAAAGGATGAGATGGCTGGATGGCATCACTGACTCAATGGACATGAATCTGAGTGAACTCTGGGAGTTGGTGATGGACAGGGAGGCCTGGCGTGCTGCGATTCATGGGGCTGCAAAGAGTCGGACACGACTGAGCGACTGAACTGAAGAAGCAAAATGGAGCAATTTCTGGAGGAGGAGAATCTTAAGAACACAGTCTCAGTCATTTCCACCAGACCTTCCCTTCACAGTTCCTGCAGCTTTCACTGGGGCTTCCTTCCACTCCTGGCTGCTCTCCTAAATAACATATTTGGTTCCTTCTTAAACTCCCCACTCTGAGCTGCTAGGTAGACAGTCAGAAGTTGAGTCTCTAACTGTGAGAAGCTGCCTTCTAACTGCAAAGTGAAAGTCGCTCAGTCATGTCTGACTCTTTGCGACCCCGTGGACTACACAGTCCGTGGAATTCTCCAGGCCAGAATACCGAAGGTGGGTAGCCTTTCCTTTCTCCAGGGAATTACAGCTGAAAGGTTAACTAAAAGACAAGGAATGTGGGAAGCAGCAGCCCAGAGCATGTGAGGGCCTTAAGGGTACTCTGGTTCACAGAAGAGTGAGGGGTCAGGGCAAGCGCTAGGAATGATACCAAGGAAGATGGGTGGAGAGGAGAGAGCATTTTAGGCAGGAAAGTAATAGGAATCAAAGCTGTGGAAGAAGAGGCCCTTCCACAGACTTTGACAGAGTTCACGCTGGGAGAGGCCAGGAATGATGTCACCCATCCCCAAAGTCACCCTCTGATGCGTCCATATGAATTGCTTCCTGTGGGCCACCATGATCCACAGCCAACTTTCTGCCATCAGAGCCCAAAGCTGTGGCCGGAAGCCCCTGTCCCTGTGCAGTGCAGGTGGCATCCTCAGAGAGGGCAATTCTGCACCGTGAGAACAGAAACATCCTTGGTGAGTCAGGACACCAGACTCAACTGTAAAAGCAGGGACCAGGCCTGCCTCTTCACCTGGCATCTGTGTCCTCTGAGTCCTGCCCAGCTCTCTCAAGGATGCCTCATGATGCTGAGAACATTCTCGATCTGGCATGATCCACTCAGACTCCAAGTAGGATAGGCGTCTTAAGGCGATGGGGTCCTGATACTATATGAATATTTGGAGTACCCATTTTCAGCAGGTCGAGTCCACTGGCTTCATCAAATTTTCAACAAATTCTATGACTCTAAAGGTTATGAATCACACTACTAGAGCCTTAATCACTGTTTGATGTACTGGATTTGGGATAAGGTCTGGGGTACAATTATATCTGTTGGGGCTCCTTCAAAGGTCTTCCTACCTCTCAAAATAGAAGATTGTTACAGTATCAATGAAAATAAGAATTATAATTCTTCAATAGCAGGCTAATAGTAATGCAAACCTCAAGCACCCTCCACCTTTACAGGCCAAACAAAATAGCAAACCTATCAGGAACTATTTCCCACATAACAGCTGACATTATACATATTCCAAACCCTACAGTTTACGAAGCAGATTATTTCATTGGTACTTTATATTTGGACCTTGAGGCTTTTGCTCTGAAAACCTAAAAAGCAGAGTAAAGCAAGAAAATGGGGTGCAACCTATACTTTTCACAGAATTGTGTTTGGTTTTAATGATTTGAAGAGCTTCTATAAATTGACATTCCCCAAATCCTCACATTTTACAACCCCATCAAAACCCGTGGGCCGTCCCACAAAAGGATATGGAATCCAAGACAATCTTTAGTCTTTGCCTCCCGCAAATATTCTATATGCTCATTTAATCAACTTTTACTGTATGTCTAGTGGGCTTAAGGTTCTGACAGCAGAGGAAGAAGGTGGGCCACAGGTACGTTGGCAGCGCCCATAGAGACCTCTGCCTGCCATTCTGCCTTCTCTTCCCTCCCCACAGAGTTCAGCACCGTACTGCCCCTTGATTCTAAACAACTCTCAAGTCATCTCCAGCTAATAGGTGTTGATTGCACTTATACTGATTCAGATTTCACACAAATCCTGTGAGATGGGTATACTTCTAGATACACTGAAGGAAGCTGAGATTCAGAGAAAGTAACTTACCTGCACAAAACCACTTGGGAAGGAATGGGGCGGGCAGGACCTGATGTAAAACCTGCCTGACCCCAGGCTGGTACTCCAAGCCTTCCACCATAGAACTGAGTCCCCATCCACTTGGTTACAGCCCATCTGACACCCAAGGAAACCCTGTCACAGTGACCTGGGCAGTTCTATGTTTCAACAGCAGAGTTTCAACAATTTGAGGATGCCAGCAAGCCTTGCCCACCCCAAGGGGGGAGGGCAGGACAAAATAAGGGCCAGAGCTGCTGTAGCCACGGTCACATTCGGGCTGTCTGCCCAGTTCCCAGGCACCTTCCTCGGGCTGACCTGACCACATCCTCTACTCTGCTCACTCCCTGGCTGGCCTGCCACAATGACCAGCGCCTGCTGTGACATTTCATTTGAGATACTTCTGCCTTTCATTTCAGCCATAAGCTGGAGGCAGGCAGAGAAGAGGGGAAGGGAGAGGACTGGGAGGAGGCGGCCATGGCAGGGAGAGGGTGTGGGCAAAAGCCAGATATTATGGATTTGGTTCCAGACCACTGCAATAAAGCAAATACTGCAGGGGAGGGATAAATTACGAGTTTGGGATGAACATATACATACTGCGTACCTGCGTGCTGCTTGCTTAGTCATGTCTGACTCTTTGTGACCTTATGGACTATAGTCTGCCGGGTTCTTCTGTCCATGGGATTCTTCAAGCAAGAATACTGGAGTGGGTTGCCGTTTCCTCCTCCCAGGGGATCTTCCCGACCCAGGAATCAAAACTGCATCTCCTGCAAGTCTCCTGCGTTGCACGTGGATTTTTTACTGCTAAGCCACCAGGGAAGGCCTGACATATACACATTACTATATATAAAACAGATAACCAAGGAGAGTCTACTGTATGAGACAGGGATTTACATTCAACATCTTATAACAACCAATAATAGAAAATAATCTGAAAAAGAATACATACATATATGTGTGTGTATATTATGCATGTGTGTATGTGTGTGTGTGTGTGTGTGTGTATATATATATATATATATATATGAATCACTTTGCTGTGTACCTGAAACTAATACAACACTGTAAATCAACTGGACTCAATTATACTTCAATTGAAAAAATAAACAGAAAAGGGAGGGAAAGCAAACACTGCAATAAAGCAATTGTGCAAATTTTTTGGTTTCCCAGTGTATATAAAAGATATGTGTACCCTATACTGTAGTCTATTAAGCATGCAGGAGCATTATTTCTAAAAAGCAATGTACACACCTTAATTAAAAAATACTTTATTGCTAAAAAAAATGCTATCATCTGAGTCTTCAGTGAAGCCTAATCTTTTTGCGATAGTAACACAAAAATCACAAATCATTTTAACAAATAGAACAAAATTGAAAATTTTGAAATGTTGCAAGAATTACCAAAATGTGATATAAAGACATGAATAAGCAAATGTTGTTGAAAAAATGGTGCCAAAAGACTTGCTTGACAGAAGGTTGCCACAAACCTTCAATTTGTAAAAAAGAAAGAAAGAAAAAAGAAAAAACACAATAAATCTGCAGAGCATAATAAAGCAAATTCCCATAAAGCAAGTATGCCTAGTTTGACATGAGTTATGAGGCTGTTGTATCATCTAAGTGAGAGACACTGGTGGGCTGGTCTAGGTGGGGGCTGCAGGTGTAAAAAAAGATGCAAATCAATACATATTCAGGCAGTCAGACTGACAGGACTTCATAATGGATTGCCTAAGGGCATGCAGAAGTGCAAGTGTCAACAGGGACCTGGACTTGGCTGGATGAAGGTGCCATTCACCAAGACCAGAAAGCGGAAGGAGCAGACTTGGTGGTAAGATCAAGAGTTCAGTCTGAAGATATTTAGCTTGAGATGCTGATGAGACAGCCAAGAGGAGACATGAAGAAAGCTGGTGGATCTAAGAGGTCCAGATCTTAGAAGAGAAGTCTGACCTGGAGGCATAAATTTGAGAATTTGTGATGAGTTGTTTGAGGAATGGTGCTGTAGATAGCCATGAGAATGTGCCTGGCAGATGTCTAACTTCGGGGTGTTTAATTGGCCAAGAGCCTCAGCTGCTAGGCTCTGAAATCCATCACTGAATTTGCACAGAGGGAGCAGAGCAGGGATACTAGAGCAGGCCCACTTCTAGGAGACACAGGACCCTGCTGATGGCTGACTTGGGCTGGCCGGAAAGCATCCCAGCACATGCTGAACATCTTTAGATTGTAGAGCAGCTGGGACCCTGATACCAACCTTCTTCCCTCTACTCATCACTTAGGGTCAGACTTTCGAGGGGCTCTGATAGCTCTTCCAGCCTGTCCCTGCTCCCTCCCCCATTACCTTTCATAGGAGCCTCCCCCGATAAAATCTTCACACATTTAATCTGATCTTGATGTCTGCTCTGTTGGAAGACCTTCCCACAATGAACCTCAGCTTGATTCTGTGGCTTGCTTTAGGCAGTGAAACAGAAGCAAATGTGATAAAAGCTGAGCATTGAAAAAGACTTGTGCATTGGGGATTGCCTTCTCTTTTGCTTCTGGAAATCCTACCTCAACCATGTGAACAAGCCTTTCTGAGGATCAGTAACTGAGAGGAGAGAGGCTCTGGCCATTCCAGCTGTCTCACTGTCTCAGGGTTGAAGACCCAAACGTGTAAGTGAGGCCAACCTACACCATCCAACTCCAGCCAAGCTGGCCCAGAACAAACCAACCTACCCAACCAACTCAGAGAATTGTGAGAAATACTAAATGGTTGCTGTTTTAGACTACTGAGTTTGGGGATGACTTATTCTGGAAAAGTAAACTGACACAGGAGTCTGGGGCATAAAGATGGTGCTCAAAGCCATGGGAATGGGTTGGCTCTATTATGGATTCATGGATCCTGCCCTCAGGCTCCTAACCCAAACCCTTTCACAGGGCTCTCTCCATTGGTTAAAGACCTTCTGAAAGTTTATTTAGCACTTAGTGTGTTCCAGACACATACCGAGGAGTCATGGCTATGCAGTTATAACTGAAACACATTGTTTATCCTAAAGAAAAAGTGGGCGAACCAAAGAAAACCCTTCTTCACTTTCTATATATTAAAAAATTACTGGATATAAAATTGGCAAGACTATAGAATCTGCCTGAATTCTCCTACTTCAGGTTTCAGGAGAACACTTATGTACGTGCGTGCACATACATACACACACACACACACACACACACACACACACTCCATGGTATCATAGCTTTCAGTCAACTCATCACTGTCTCTGAGAGGAGTCGATAGGTTCCTGGTGTGACTTCGAAGTCAACAAATGATGAATACTCTGTTAAAGTCCCAGTCGGTGAGTTCAGTGTCCCCAGTCACAGGGAACAGGGTACCACAATAGGGGGAAGGAGAACCAGGATTGGTTGAAAGTTCTCGTGTGGCTTCTCTACTTGTTTACACATTCAAGAAATGTATCAGTCATGTGCTAAGTACAAAGCACCAAGGAGACATAGATAAGAGAAATAATTCCTGCTCTGAAAGATTTCAAACGCTAAGGAAGAGGCTGGCAATGACACCATAGCACAAGCCACTGAGAGAGCACAAAGGAAAAGACAAGATGCAGCACGGAGAGAACAAGGAAATCCTCCTGGAAGAAGTAGCTGACTTTGGTAGAATAAGCAATGATGAGCCAGGCCCTTGTGAGGAGGGGCTAGGAAAGGTCACCTTGAGCTAGCACTACTGAGCATATCAAGGCTAGACAGAGGAAGGCATGTCTAGGTAACTGTGGTCATTCAGAGGAGCAGAGTATAAGGAGAAGGTGAGTGGAAATATCTAGAAACAAGGCTGGAGAGGCAGGCAGGGGGTTAGACCATGACAGACTTCACCCATCTTACCATATATATTCTGAAAACAGTTCCCACGGAGTCATGTCAAAAAGAAGAAAGACATGCCCATATCTGCTCTGCAGAAAGGTAGCTATTGCCACAATACAGAATATGGAGACAAGACAGGCATAGTAGACCAGGAGCGAAACAAGTGCAGTCGCAGTGAAGAAGGGAGGAAGGCCAGAATTCTGTGGCATTTAGACACAGCAGTCAGTAGAACATTCTTACTAACAAGATGCAGGTGAGGGAACGAGGCAACTAGGAAGAAGAGTCACAGATGATGTCCATATTTCTAGGATGAGCAACTGAATGGACGGTGGTACCACTTGCTGACAGAGTCTCTATGAGAAGAAGACAAAACTTGGTAGATGATGATGGGTTTAGTTATGGACAAGGTAAGTCTGAGATACTATGAGGAGTTGAAACGAAATGTCCACCAGAGAGAAATTCAAACACTCCAAAGAGAATCCTGGGATGGAAAACAAATTTGTAAGTCATCATCATATAGGTAATGGCTGATGCAAGGGAGGAGCTGGAGTCCCTCAAGGAGAGAGGGGACCCAAACAAGGAAAAGGGCCAGGACTGGGACCAGGGAGCACCTACATTTAAGGATCAGTCACCCAGTTCCCAACTGGAGGAGGAACCCCACCAGAGCTAGCCAGAGGAGAAATCACCAAAGCAGTAAAATCACCCACGAGATGCCACCAGGCTATCGAGCAGCTCCAGCTCTCTTCTCAGAAGTCTATCAGAAATGACCAGCAGGGTAATTAGCATTAAGGTGCTAATGATTAGTAACAGATGTCTCCAGACATATTTGCATTTTAATTAGACATCTAAACTTCATAGTGATTCTGGCTTTGGAGCTAATGCTTGATTCTCATCCAGGCTCCACCACCTACTGTGATCTTGGATTCTAGAATCCTTTGTTCACTCCTATAAAAACAGGAATAACAATGTCTCTATCTCAAGAAGTGTAAGATGTGCCAAGTTTCTGGCACATCCCTTCCATCTAAGCCTCTAACAGTGATTCTCAGACTTCACCGTGCATCACACGCATCCAGCCCTGGGTTCTGATTCAGGATGTCTGGGATGGGGCTGATGCTGCTGGTCCAGGAACCACACCTGGGGACAGGATGTTCTCCCTGAAGGACTCCTCCCACATGAGTGAATGCCCACTCATATGTACCCCCATAAACTGGTCTTCAGGCCCCGGAGAAGAACTGCGAGATGAGAGCTCTGGGTTCCTAGTGTAGGAAGCATGACAAAGCAATGGGAAGGTGAGGGACAGGGGCAGGCACAGTCTTCTCCCTCAGCTGTCACCCAAGACATCTCAAGGGCTACAAGTTGAGTGATTCACACCTGAGTGTTTGAAAAGCCATGACTCACAGGATTCGGGAGGTGGGCTGCATTGACTAAACCCTTAAGGAGGGTGGCAGGGAAGGGGAGCAGGGCTGCAGAGCCACAGGCACCAGGCAGCAGAAAGGACTGAGGTCTCTGGGGCAGCTGATGAGCCAGGTCCTGGACTGGAGAGAGGAGAGAGATGCTGAGGGGCTAGAGGAAGGCAAAGGTTTCAGAAGCATGGGAAGGGAAGCTTAGAGAGGGAGCCTGTGGCCTCTCTTCACACTTTCAGACAAGTTACCCTCTGCTCTGGGTTAAGAAGACGCTGAAAAGCAAGAAAAGCAATCTGGAATTTTGTCGGGAAGTCTGCACCCACAGCATTGCCCATCCCGCTCCACTCCTCTGTGCCCAAGTGATGCCTTGGGAACCTTCTCTGCTTTCCCCTAGGCATCACAGACAGAAATCACCAGGAAAAGCCCAGTAGTGGCAAGAGTGTCTTCTTTCAACAAAGGCTTGGTACAGATACACATCATCTTAACTTACTTCTTAAAAATCCCTTCTGAACTCCCAATTTTATACACATGTTTCTCAACCCTCATTCACTACCATGCAAGGTGCTGAGATTGAAAGCATGAATTAATCACAATTCTTGCCCTCAAGGAATTTTGCCTAATGAGATATAAAATGTGCGGCATTTATTATGTAATCTATAAAACACTTTCATATACAATTGTGCTTATTCTTCACTATGGCCACATTATGAGAACTGAGAATACAGCAGTGAGTAAGGCAGACCTCGCTGATGAAATAGGATATGGATCCTGTTTCGTTGGTTGCCATTCTGATCTTCGGCTTAAACATCACCTTCTCGAAGCCTCCCTGGTGCCCAGTCTAAACAGCTAGCCAATCAAATGCCAGGCTTCCCTGGTGGCTCAGATGGTAAAAATTCTGCCTGCAATGCCGCAGACCTGGGTTCAGTCCCTGAGTTGGGAAGGGAATGGCTACCCACTCCAGTATTCTGGCCTGGAGAATCCCATGGAGAGAGGAGCCTTCGAGGCTACAGTCCATAGAGTCACAAAGAGTCGGATACGACTGAATGACTGACACACTCCACTCCCAAACAAGTGCCACGTCACCCTATATTAATTGTGAGTGACATGTATCGCAGTGTGTTTGTTTTTTTTTTAATAAATTTACTTGTCTATTTATTGTCTCTGTCTCCTTGCAGAGGAGCAAAAATTTCACAGAAGTGGGAAAGGTCTGCCTTGCTCACTGCTGTATTCCCAGTTCCCAAATAGTGCCCGGCCCGGAACAGGACTTAGGGCATATCTGCAGGAGGAGGGAGGCTGCGAAGAGAGGGTGGGAGCGGGGGAGGGAGAAGAGAAGAAGAGAGGCTCTGATTTTTCCACTCAGTAGCAGAGCTGGGGCTCACAACTAGAGCTTTGCCCACCCCATCCCAGCCCAGCTTCCTTCCCTTCCTTGAGGACACTGGGGGCCACTCTGGGCCAGCACCCGGGCCCTGAGGTTGACAGGCTGGCTTTCCTAGCCTGGGCACAGAGGCAGATGTCCCCGGGACTCTCAGACTTGAGCGCCGAACAGCTCATTAACCCAGAGTCAGAGATCCGCTGGAGAGAGAAGCGGGGATAATGTGTGTTCACCTGTCACCACACATCCCTTCTCTAAAGAAGCCCTACAACTCTGTCTGTATTTAGGATCCTTTCACTCAACAAAACACCAATCAAGGACCAAATAAATCAAGAGAGATTTAATTTACTTTCTATTGAGAGGCAGAAATATAAAATGTTCTCCAAATTAAGAACAAAGAATAAAATTCCATTCAGTAAATAGAGCAAACAGAAGAAACAAAAATCTATTGCATAACTAGGTAAGTAGGGGAGACAAAGAATAAAGAGAGGAGGAGAGAGAAGGGGTGGAAAACAACATCACAGAACAGGCATTGACCTTAGAATAGGGCGGGGCCTCAGGCCAGCAACGGGTCCAGGCCCCTTCTCTCCCAGATGCACTGCTGGGCCTGTGCATTGATACCATAGCTGAGGCCCACGAGGTTAAGGATTTGCCATGGTCTATGGCCAGTAAGGACTGGGGCAAGACCAGATAACACGTAATTTGGTAAAAGAAATTAAAATTTCTTCAAAAGACTGTACTTAGAGCTAGAAAGTAACTGAGAGTGAGAACCATGTCATTTTCATCTTTATGTCCCCATTTCTCCCAGCAAAAGACCTTGTACATATCCGATTCATGTTGAGGAACCCAAAAGATACACAAAGGAGGCATCAACGCAGATAGCTTATGCTGGAGACACAGAGAGCTGCGTCGTTACGTTTCTGCAACTGCAGTGATACTTCCATCATTAAGAGGTGTGCCCATGAATGTAGGCCTAGATTTACTCAAGTTAGAAATCACGTCAAAGACCACAAAGGGCTGGATGCCCTGCCCCACCACCGGGTGCAGCGCCTGCCCCATGTCCAAGACAGCTTCATGCCTTCCTCTCACTGTACCCAGCTCATGCCCTCTCACTCAGTGCCCATCGAGCTGTTACTGCCCCCACTAAACCTATGGTGAAAATCTGGAGCACTCTCTCTTTACCCCAATCCCAGGTGAGTATTTATAGGGGGAAGTTCTTTTTTTTTTTTTCCCAAGTGTAGTCAATGTAGTTATAAAGGCTCCGTGATTCCCGAGGATGCATCTTTCAAAGTAACGGCATATGAACACAGATGGGAAGGCCCTTCCTCAGTAAAGCCCGTTCTGTTCTAGAATCTCATTCACTGCCATTCCTGCAAGTCCACACATCTACAGCAGAGAACAGAACCCTTTAGAATTCTCATGTCTCAGAAGAGGATTACATCCTTCACACCTTTTCCAGGTTACAGGGAAAGAGGAATTACATATCTTTGCTTCTGTCAGGAAGTTTTTTAATTTGCATGTAACCCACTCAGTACTTCTCAGGTGGCGCTAGTGATAAAGAATCCACCTGCCAATGCAAGAGACCCAAGAGATGCAGGCTTGATCCCTAGGCCGGGAAGATCCCCTGGAGTAGGAAATGGCACCCTACACCAGTATTCTTGCCTGGAAGAGTCCATGGGCAGTGGAGCCTGGCAGGCTACAGTCCATGGGGCTGCAAAGAGTCAGACACAACTGAGCATGTGGCATAACACTCTATGCTAAAACAAAGAGCTTTGTAGTGGGCTTTTGGTTCCAAATGGTTTTACAATTTGTTACTATAAAGTAACATCACTTTGCCAACAAAGGTCCATATAGTCAAAGTTGTGGTTTATTCCAATAGTCATTCACAAATGTGAGAGCGGGACCATAAAGAAGGCTGAGCACCAAAGAACTGATGCTTTTGAACTATAGTGCTGGAGAAGACTCTTGAGAGTCCCTTGGACCGCAAGGAGATTAAACAAGTCAATCCTAAAGGAATATTCATTGGAAGGACTGATGCTGAAGCTCCAATACTCTGGCTACCTGATGCAGAGAGCCAACTCATTGGAAAAGACCCTGAAGCTGGGAAAAATTGAAGCAGTAGGAGAAGGGAATGACAGAGAATGAAACGGTTGGATGCCATCAGTAACTCAATGGACATAAGTTTGAGAAAACCCTGGAAGATGGTGAAGGACAGGGAAGCCTGGCGTGCTGCAGTCCATGGGGTCACAAAGAGTCGGTCACAACTGAGCAACTGAATAGCAACAACACAGTGGCCTAGGTCCCAGCTCCCTACCACACTGCAAGGCCATGAGGACAAAGACCACGTCTCTTTCATTTTTTTCATAGACCACCTTCTCCCATCCTCCTGCCTAGCACCCCTACCCCTCACCTAGCGCTTAGCTCATCATTCAGGGAATATCGTAGGTGTTGGTTAGCATAGTGGAATCTGCTCTTTCCAATTCTCTGTCACTTATTGTGGGTATAAGGATATACAACTCCTTGGGTTTGCAAGATAGCACAAGGCAGATGGGAGGAAAGACCAGATAAACAATGCTATTTTTCCAGACTAGCACTAGGCTGAGGGCAGCCCAGAGGAGACCTGGGGCAGTCACTGCTTCTCCCTAGGACGACCCTTTCGTGGCCCCTCCATCTACCTCCTTCCTTCGTCCTCTGGGCTCCTCCACCCTCACCCAGGGAGAGGAAACCAGGAGAAATTCTGTCTAGGATATGTGGAGCATGGAGCGCAAAACTACCCTGAACCGTGGGAAAGGAAATACCTGGGAAGCGTCTGCCCAATCTTCATTTTTAGGCAAGTTAAATGAGGTTTAGGGAAGCTTGTGAATCACCCAAGGTCACAGGGTTCCTTAATGGGGTTTAATGAGTTGGATCAGGTCTCCCAGGCCAATGGTCCTTTATCCACCCCACCCCTACCTGATAATGCCCTGTGGCCTCTGGGCATGCTGTTCTTTGTCTGGCTGATTACAGGGCTGCAGGATAAATAGGAAGGATGAATAGGTGGAAATAAAGTTCTAGGATTACCTATCTTAAGGCTCTATTTTTGCCTCAAGGATAGAGAAAGGATCTAAAGGACCAGCCAAGACACTGTCAATTGGAAATGGTCAGGCTCCCCTCCTAGTCTATAGAGCTGCTGCTGCTGTTTAGTCACTCAGTCATGTCCAACTCTTTTGTGGCCCCATGGACTGTCATCCCAGGCTCCACTCTCCATGGGATTTCCCAGGCAAGAATACTGCAGTCGGTTCCCATTTCCTTCTCCAGAGGATCTTCCCAACCCAGGGATTGAACTTGGGTCAACTACTTGCAAGGCGGATTCTTTACCACTGAGTCACCTGGGAAGCCCCGTCTATAGAGTTACTTCTGGCCAAACCAAGGGGTGGGAAGGCTTTCTCCAAACCAAAGCTATGGTGGACTCAGTCAACTGTGATCCTGAGAGAGGCAGGCTTCACTAACTAAGGTGTAGACAGACCCTCAGTACTGGGTGCTGTCACACGCTCTGCCCTTTCACGAGACAATCCTTCCACCCCAGGCATTCATCGACACACTGGAGTCAGTTCTAGAAGGGAGGGACTTCCAGTGATGGCCCAGATGACAGCCCAGGGAGTGGGGCACACAAATTTCATAGACGCCAAGAAACACAACGTGGTTAATCCACAGGAACAGGCTTCGCAGGTCCATCTATTTATTTTTTTTTTTTTTTTTTTTACTGTTTGGCCATTTATCTCAATGCCATTTTTTAAATCCATTTCTTCTTCAAGATACAACAAACTGTTATTATTATATCTTAAAAGAAAAGAAAGGACAAAACAGACAGAAAAAATAGGGGCAATATGAATCAAGAACCAGAGGGGATGGACAAGTGGACTGTCCCATCCACCCTACTCTGAAACCCCCAGGGCCCTAAATAGGTTGTATCACATGTGTGAACCAAATTCTGACCACATCAACTTCAGCACAAAAAGGTGCCCATTGCATGGAGAGAGTCAGTTAGCTTCTGGGTGAACTTGAGCAAGTTACTTAACTTCTCTGAGCTCCAGTTACCTCTACAAAACGGGGATACCTACTTAATAGGTTAGATAAGGATTCCCAGGCAGTGCTAGTGGTAAGGAATCCACCTGCTGAGACACGGGTTCAATCCCTCAGTGGGGAAGATCCCCTGGAGGAGGACATGAGAACCCACTCCAGTATTCTTGCCTGGAGACTCCCATGGACAGAGGAGCCTGGCAGGCTGCACACCATAGGGTTGCACAGAGTCGGACATGATTGAAGTAAACTAGCATGCATGCACTTAATAGGGCTAGGTAAGGATTAATTATGATAAAGCCTGGAAACTCCTCGCTCGAGTATCTGGAAAATAATAGACACTTAATAAGTGATAACTAAACTGCTGAAGCCCTGCAGCAATTTGACTGACAGACTCGTGGGCTCCTAGGGGGCTGGAGGTGTGACTGACACATCCCCTGAGAATTTCCATCGCTTCCTCACACAACCCGGGAATAGACACTTAATAAGTGATAACTAAACTGCTGAAGCCCTGCAGCAATTTGACTGACAGACTCGTGGGCTCCTAGGGGGCTGGAGGTGTGACTGACACATCCCCTGAGAATTTCCATCGCTTCCTCACACAACCCGGGAAGTAAGAGCTGGGCACTTCCCTGCAATAGAATGCTTCATGCATATGAGTTTCTCAGTTTGAAACTCAGACACATACAGGATTCTTTCCTCTCCCCCTACCTCTCTCACATCCAATACATACCCCACTGGAAGCCTCCGGACATCTAGGAGGTATGCCAGTAGCGATTCAATCACTCAACCGTGTGACTCCGAGGGTCACTGTATATCATCCTGCCATCAACGTAACACTCACAAGTCCTGGCAGAAGGATGGCCCCCTGGGAGCCCAAGCTCAGAAATATCACAAGGAAACAGACAGAGAGATAGAAACATGTAAATCAGTTCCATGTAAATTGCCCTCTCCTTGTAACTCCTGCAATCAAAGCATGAAGTTCCATTCTGGAAGTGGGATTTGTGAAGGGTTTCATGGAATTGAGGAAAGAAGGGTTTTTCAAAGGAAAGAGATTTATAATCCGTGCTAGCTTCTCAGAGGGAACTGAAATAAAGCCCATTTGCAATTTGACTCAGAAAGAGCCACTCCAGGAAGGAAGGTGCAAGATTCAAATGATACGAGAGCATGGCACGCTGCCTCGTGAAGTGTCCCTCACTCTGACTATACAGTCACTCCCAGGGCAATCATTCATCCCTGTCTGTCTAGACAGTCTCTCTTGTCCATGTCTAATTATTACTAATGTCTCTGTCTACTCTCAAAAGTGTCTCAGCTTGGACAATAAATTATATTATTACTCAGTACTACAAAGTGGTTAAAAAAAAATCTTAGCTGGCTGGAGACTAATCATGTGAGAGAATAGTAGAGTGGAGTCAAACAAGAAAAAGTCATCTCTTTCTAGGCTCCAGAGATGGCTGCACAACCCAAAAGACCCACACATTTGGCAGGAAAGGAAGTTCTATTATTTTTCACTAATGATTCCTTTTGGAACTGTTAACTGGGAAAGTGTTCCCCAGTATCTAATCCAGCTCCCAGCCCCAGTAAAGAAAACCACTTTTCTCTGGTGTCAACGGTGATAAAAGGATGCTCTTATCTAAGCATCAGAAACCTCTTTTCTTTCACGAAAACACTTCTCTGAGCACAGGTCTCACAGTCTCCTCTGGACTAAAGTGATTGGCTCCTTCAGCCTATCTGTTGACTGTGATGTCTCTGAGACACTGTGGGGTTCTTGGCCCCCCCCAGTAAGAAAGAATCAGTGCTCCAACACCATGGCCTCTAAAGGTAAGAGAGAGAGGATCACTACAATCACCCAGATCTGGGTCATGCACCCACCTACACACCCTGAACCACCTGCTCTGAGCAGCCAGAGTCAGACCCAGTGAGAAGACCAATTGTTCCTTGGACAAGTGGCCAAACTGCCACCTCAGGGCCCAGAGTGAGGCAGAAGCCTGGCTCTCAGAGGAATGTGGCAGGGGGAGGGGTGGCACCTCCCATCATTTTCTCCTGGGCATGGGCACAAAGCAAAGGGGCACAGTGAACTGAGTGTTCATCCCTGGAAAAGGACACAGCCACCATCTGGCTGGGAGACCCAAATGTAGTCAAAAGGCAAGCCTCTCTAAATAGCTCGGCTTCTTCTTCGAACTCGCCTTCCTCCTCCAAGCACCAGTTCCCAGCTCTCTCTCCGGATGGGGTCCACTCACTCTCCCACGGATCCACAACCCCAAGGCTCCAGAAACACCCCAGCAACGATGATCCCGGGATGCTTCCAAGGGCACACACAACTCCTTCCCAGAAACTTCACTGGAAGTTCAGCCCCTCCTCAGCCAGCCCTTCCCGGAGAGGTACCCCCCACCGCCCCCTGCAACCCACAGCACTTCCTCGAGGCTGGAACTGGCAGAGACCCCGCAGCCCTGGCCGGCACCCCCTCCTCCGAGCTTGGCTGCGCTCCTGGGGCTGCACGAGCCTCTCTCGCTGCCGCCTGGCTGAGTGAACACACAGGCACGAACGAGGTGCCAGTCCCCAGCGCCCTAGCAAGGGGCACACCACTCAAACCCTGAAACACCCCCACTGCGCAGGGGCTTTACCATGCCTGGGAAATTAACATCGAAGTTACAAAGAAAAGGGCTGCGCGTGGAGGAGAACCCGCTTAGGGGAAGGTTTCAGACAAACTAAATCTCCACGGTCCATGCACCCCCAACAGGTAGCAGCACTGGGGGCCCAGAGCCAGGCGCCCTACACCAACACAGGGGAGAGAGGCTAAGCCCCTCAGACAGCGGGCGCCAGGGCCAAGGCGATCATTTCCTGGGCAGCAGGAACCACCGGGGCTTACCTTGAATTAACGCAGAATCCCGCGCTCGGCTGAATCAGGGGAGTGTGCTAGTCCAGAGACATCACTGAATAATTTTTAAAAGGGCACAAAGGTAAGGGAAGGGGCACGGGGAGAGGGGGCAGGAGAGATGGTGAAATTGAAAAAGGAAGAAGGAGGTGTCAGGGGGAAAAAAAAGGAGAGGAGGGAGGCAGGAGAAGGAAAAGGAGAGAAACGGAGAATAAAATAAATAAAGGAGAGGGGAGACAGTTGCGGGGGGAACAAGCTGTCTCCTGCCCACACAGTGGAAAAGAAATTTCTGACAAGCAGAAAGAGAACTCGCACACATGCCCCCAAGAGGGGTCAGAAGGAGATAAGAAGACTGGAGCTGTATCCCAACAGAGGAACAAACAGTCGGCTGGGCAGCACCACGAGGCGGGAGGGTGCGGAGAGAGATGCCCAGGGAGCGGGAGCGCGCACACCGGCAGGCGGGGCCCGGGGCTGGATGGCGGGCGGGGCTCGGTGTAGTAAAACGGCCTGGAGTCGAGAAATTTCTGTCGGGGTTTCTGCAGAAAAGTTCAGTGACCTCAAACTTCCACAGTCTATTTCCACTCAAGTGGAACAGCAGAATACCGTCCCTGTTTCTGAATACCATCGGCACCTCCCAAGTTTCTGCCAGTGGACCTCCCCCTGGCTCCAGGGTCCTGGCCGATTGCCTTGTTGGGCTGGGAACAGCGATGGAAGAGCGAGATTACCTACGAAGGGAAGCAGAAGTGAGTGGGGGCTTTAAGCATCAAGTTAAGAGAGAGGAGGAAGTGGGGAGGCACCAGCGCTTGAGCCTAATGCTGTCCAAGGAAGAGATCCCAGCCCAAGTGGGGAACATCTCTGCTGCCTCTGGAGGGATATAGAGGCTCCCTGGGGGGTAGCTGGGGGCCAAATGAGTGCCAGAAGGAAGACTGTGTTTCCCAGGTGTATTTGGTTGTTGTTATTCAGCTGCTCAGTCGTGTCTGACCTTTGCCATCCCATGGACTGCAGCACACCAGATTTCTCTGTCCTTCACCAACTCCCAGAGCTTGCTCAAACTCATGTCCATTGGGTCAGTGATGCGATCCAACCATCTT
>SJYC01050414.1:0-24234 GCA_006408675.1 Madoqua kirkii | reverse complement strand
GTTGGCTATACTCAGCTGCCCACTTACTACCGAAAACTCAGAATCAGAGGGCCCCATAGAGAGAGAAAGGAGAGGCAGTAGGATTAAATGGGTCGAGAAGAGAAACAGAAAGGAAGAAGGGGAGAAAGAGAAAGAGAAAGGAGAGGCTTCTGGCTCCTGAAGCTCTAGTTCCTTAGGCCTGGCCTTGGTGCAGAAAGATGGGGCAAGTCTTCTGAAGACTTCCTCTGGGCATTGCCAGAGTTGAATGAAGACATTGGGCCTTTCCTACTTAGCTATGAGCTATGGGCAAGAGCAGGGATTTTATTTAGTCACCTTTGTACACGCCACACCCACCTACCCAAGTCCTGGCACATCTCAGAAAACATGCATTGAAGGGAACCAAATGGTCACAGGCCAAAGGCTCCTCTCCCCTTGCTCTTAGCTGGGAATGGGGAGAGGACGAGCAGCCTCCTTGGCTACTGTCCATTTCACCCCCACGCGACCTCATGGGGAGGATTCAGAACTCCAGCCCCAGCATCAGGTAAATCCTAAAAATTATCATCAACCCTGAAAAGAAGCGAGTCTGGTCTCTATGAAATCAGCTTTTGGAAAATCAAGCCTATAGCTCTGACGTTGAAAACTGCTCCAACTGAGCGTCAGGGGGAAAAAAATCAAGGCTATCCATCAGTTTTTTAGAGGCTGGCAGATTTCTGGGAAGACTTACAGATCTGGTTTCTCTTATTAAGAGTTTTTTTTTTCGACCTCATGGGGAGGATTCAGAACTCCAGCCCCAGCATCAGGTAAATCCTAAAAATTATCATCAACCCTGAAAAGAAGCGAGTCTGGTCTCTATGAAATCAGCTTTTGGAAAATCAAGCCTATAGCTCTGACGTTGAAAACTGCTCCAACTGAGCGTCAGGGGGAAAAAAATCAAGGCTATCCATCAGTTTTTTAGAGGCTGGCAGATTTCTGGGAAGACTTACAGATCTGGTTTCTCTTATTAAGAGTTTTTTTTTCTCAGTTTGAGCAGCAGCAGCAGCCTCTCTCATACAGGAAAACGTGGGCCCTGAACACAGGGGCATCAGAATCCTAGGACCTGGAGAGTCACAGCCCCCCCCTCGAGAAAGAAGAAGCACAGAGTGGGGAGAACATGAGGAGAGATTTTCCCACTTTAGAAAACTGACCTCAGGGTCTACTGAATCTATTAGAGGGAAGTAGAATGACTCTATTAACCTCAAAATGGACTCTTCATGCCCCTCACCGCCCCCTAACATACATACCCACAGACACAGGACAGTTATCAGCCATGGAGTCCCTTCTTCCATCAGCCCACAATCAGAAACAGCCAAATGACAATGTTTGGGTTTCTTTTCTTAATGAAAAAGTTTAGAGCTGGGCTACCAGAAGGTTGATGGTTTTCCTGGCTTGGAATCTCCTTAAGAGAAGAGCATCCATCCTCACCCCCCCTCCACCATCAAAACAAACAACTATTGTGCCCACAAACAATCCTCCTTGACAGCTGCCTTCTTCTTGTAGGCAGAGGTCCATACCTACCAACCGGATGGCTCCACAACAGATTGCCTCTAACTATCCAAGAAAGAATTGCAATCCCAGATGGCCTAGTATGACCCCAGTGACATACCTCTCTGGCAGCAAGTAACAACTGATTTGAACAGTATGGTGCCCTTTCAGACATAACAAAAATATTGGTTTTGGTTCTTCTTCCATTCCAATGAGTTGCAGCTGTTGTCCAGTGCCTTCGCTGGAGCAGGTGAGGAGAGTTGGCTGGGATGCTGGGGTTCAGTCCTTCCAACACTTCACCCCAGCCGCTGCCCCTCCCCCACTGCCAGGCCTCTGCTGTACTCAGCGAGGTGCCCGGATGCTCAAGGCACACTCCGAGAGCCAGACCAGCAAGGGAGCACCTTTGCCCACCCCGTTATACACCTGTGCCCCACGCTGCGCCCTGAGCCCCCTAGCAGGACTTCGTACTGGGGCCCTGGCTTCAAAGACCTTGGTTTAATAATTCAGCCTGCTTGAATGCCATTTAGTAGCCATGGCAACAAGCTCCCTGCCATCTAGTTGTAGACAGGCTGTGGTGAGAAGGGGAAAGAGAGGGAGAAAAGAAGGAAAGGGAATGGGAAAAGGAAAAGAATCCTGGCTCAGATTTCATCTAAACTTTCCCTGCTTTCTCTCCACACATAATCTTGACAGTGCACCACCCACGAATCTCAGCTGTCCGCGCCTCTCCTCGGCTCCCGTCCCTCTGTCTCTGACTCCTCTCTCCCCATCATGTCCTTCTCCAGCTCTCTCTCTCTCTCAGACCTACTAGAAGCCTTGGGATCTAGGCCTCTTACTCAGCATTTTTACTAAACATATTTGTAACTCTGGTAAATCCTTGGTAAATGCCTCTCTGTGCCTCAGTTTCCTTATCTATAAAATGGAGGGATTTTACATGTTCTCTCTGGTTCCTTCCAGCTCTCACAATCCACGGTTCCCTGGTCCTTTCTCTATTCCTCTCATCTCTCCGTCTTCCAGCCTTTCATTACTGTCCAATTGTCTGTGTCTATCTCTGACTCTTCCACTATTTCCTATGTTTCTCCATCTTTTTTTTCTCTGCTTGTTCTCTCTCTCTGTCACCATTTGCCATCAGATTTTACCTATTAGGCAATTTTTTTAAAAAATTCAATTCTCTCTCGCTGGAAAGTATCCCATCACCTCCCTTTACCCAGCTAATTCCCCCTCATCTTTCAGGTTGCAGATCAGATATCAGTTCCCCTAAGAAGCCTCCACAGTCCCTTCATAAGCTCCTGTAGGGCCCTGGATTGACCCCCCTATTGGGGCTTCCCCAGTGGCTCAGTGGTAAAGAATCTGCCTGCAGTGCAGAAGACTCAGGAGATGCGAGTTCAATCCCTGGGTCAGGAAGATGCCCTGGAGGAAGACTTGGCAATCCACTCTAGTATTCTTGCCTGGAGAATCCCACGGACAGAGGAGCCTGGCAGCTAATGTCCATGGGGTGGCAAAGAGTTGGACACGACTGAGTGACTAAACACACACGTACCTTTTCTCACTGTATCGTTGGTAACTCAGCTGATGTTTTCTCACTGTATCGTTGGTACCTCAGCTGATGTGTGAATTCAGAAGGGGCAAAAATGGCATCTATTTCACTGTTGTACCCCCAGTGGCTGCCATTTGGGGGGCACAAAAGAATTAATGGTTGAATAAAAGGGTAAATCACCTCAAACCATGCATTTCTGAATCACTGCTTGTTAAAGACTCAAGGTACACCCCAGAAACGGCATGAGGAAGCCCTGGTGGGAGCCCATGGGAGTCCCAGTCTTCCCTGGGTGTGCATGGGGCAAAGGAGACCTCCTCTCTAAACTGTTCCGATGAGACGGGAGCTGAGAGCAAGGGGCCCTTTCAGGCATTTGGGTGAGACAGTCCAGAATGGGCCTAGAGGGACTGAGCGCGGGCTCCAGAGGGAGCAGGGAACATGAGCGCCTCCCGACAGGGGATTCCATTCTGCCCATCTCCGGGCTTGCTCGGGCACCATTTAGGCAAACTCAAAAGGTAGCTGAATGCATGGGGTAACAGGAACTCCCTTCAAGGTGTCAGAGCCTCAAGCAGCCACCTGACTGCAGATATCTTGCAGCCATTCAGCCTAACTACCTTCTGCCAGGAGCAGGGTCATGAGGAAAGCAGAGGGAGGCTGGGATGGTGCTGCCAGAGGCCCACGGGCGATCGGCAGAGGGGTCAGGGAGAATGTGGGCAGTGTTTGAGGCCCCTGCTGGGAAATGTCAGTGTGGATTTCTGTCATCCAGGAAGTGACTGCTTTAAAAACAGAAAGGAAAATATTCTTTGGATAGCTATGTTTTGATGGACAAAAAAGACTTACCCATTTAAGAAACTTTAGCTGTAAATATGAATGGAAGACATTGGTTTCTTCCTGAGACTCCCTAATGAATTCTCTTTCATTACATAGAGGAGGAGGGACAGAGCTGAGAAACAGACACATAAGCCCTCAAATGCACAGAGCTCCCGTTACATTGAGAGTCAAGCACAGGGCCAGACTCTACAAGGTGTGTTATCCCCGTTCATAACTTAGAAACCCAGGCCTGCTGGTCGGAAGTCCCAGTCTTCATGTAGCTTTTCCCCCAGATTATCCTTAATCCAGATGGAGCTGCCTTGCTGTCAAAGATCTGCCAAGTGACACGCAATCTTCTTACATCATGTGCATGCTGAATGACACATTTCATTAGCAGACTTCCATGTGTGGTCCCCGCCACTCTCTTCCCAGACCTCGTGCCATAGGCAGGCTAGCCCAAGCCTCAGAAAAAGAGAAGCTTTAAATCAGAAAGAGAAGAGTGAAAAAAAGAAAAGACCAGCACATTCCATGAAAAAACAGACACTTCTTTGTAAAAATGATGCCCCCAAACCTGATTAGCATCCACACTAGATCATTTGAGCTCAATATGGATCCACACTGAGTACTTCCATCCCAGGAGAATCAGACCTCCCAGCTGATGAAATATCCCACATCTGTACACTTCTGTGCAATAGAAACCTGATGAAGGGAAAAATAAGTTACCAGCCCTCCGGTGTGCTCAAACCATCCCACCACATCACCCTCCACTAAACTGAAAATGCACGTTCTCTCCCACATGCTCGAACCAGCTCCCAGTAGAGCACCCAAACAGGACAAACCTACGCTCTTCATCACCGCAACAGCATAACTGGGAAGCATTTGGTAGTGAACACCCATGCTAATTCCATCTGATATACACACACACAAACTGTGAAGGCATCACACAAACACACCCCACATATACGATAACTGAAACATGGGCACATGCACACATATTCACACATATACATTGCCCTCCTGGGGCATGCGTGTGTGTGTGTGTGTGTGTGTGTGTGCATTTTGTTCAGAGACTGATAATGCACTGGTTATGAGGTTTCCATGGTTACCCTCTGTGGAGGGAACTGGGGTAACTGAACTCTTGGGGTTCACCATTCAACAGATGCAGCCTGCTCACTCTTGCACGTGCACTCTCAAACTGGCTTCTTGCTCTGTCTGCATTTTGTCACCATCAGTGTTTAGTTACAGTTTCAAGTCAAGTACACTTTAATAGAGTGGAATCTTCCGAGGGCTCTGGCTTTACCTTGGAAGGAGGTATTGAAAACTCTGACTTTAGTATGTGGGTTACCCTGGAGGAGTCTCAGACTAAGTAGGGTCTAAGGACAGGCAAGGTCCTGTAGACCTGCCCTTTTCCCCTGCGCAAAAAAGACAACCACCCTGAGTGTTGTGTTAGTCCCTAAATTGTGTCCAGTTCTTTGTGATCCCATGGACTATAAACCACCAGGCTCCTCTGTCCACAGGATTCTCCAGGCAAGAATACTGGAGTGGGTTGTCATTCCCTTCTCCAGGGAACCACCCCAAAATCAGTGAGAAAAAATCACCTTTACTAATTCATAAAATGCTCTAAGAGAATAAAACAAAGGACCCAGACCAACATAAACCACAGAGATGGGGGCAGGGTGCCAATATCCATGTTTTCCACAGTCCTTCAAGGACTTCTCTCTAAGTAGTTATCTTACATCAGTTTAGAGCAAAGTTCTCAGTACAGTGTTAGCATCAGACATGGTCCCACCTATATATATATGAGAAACAGCCCAGACTGACTTGTCAAATAAAATACTTCAACACAAATTACATGCTAATGTCTCATTTCCTCTGATGAATCTAACAAGACAAACAGAACTGGGAGCCTACTGGGAAATAACTGCCAGACTCTTCTTCAGAGTTAGTTGACCTATAGGAGTGAAGAAATGAAAGAATTTCATTTAATTAATGAAGAAATATGGTAGAGGACTCGGTAGAGAATGGAACCAAGGAAACTCATTGCATTGAATTGTAAATAAGAGCCCGGAGACCTCTAGCAAGACCTTAGCTTTCTTCAGCCTCAGCATCTTGTTTCTATGATTCTTGGATTCTCGGAGTTTCAAATTGTTTTCCACATATAGGAAAAACCTTTTGGCTTATTAATTCAATATATGGTATAGGATAAAAAGGACCCAGCACAAGCGGTTAAGATAGAATTATTATTTTTCAAATGTTTATACATTTATTTTACTCTTTTATCTCTCCCATTGCTACACAAAATTTTCTCCTCCAACCCAGAATTGGCAATATATCTAAGAACCAGTAGGATAAAAGAGAAAAATTAGATGTAAATGAACATAGTATGCTTTCAATTTGGACCCAACCACTTACAAGGCAGAACATGAAATTCATGGGCAAAAGAACAGTGTAGATAATTAACTGACTGGAAAATAAGAGTAGGGAAGCAAACAGCAGAGGTGGGACTATTTCCACTTTCAGAAGAGAAGACCAAGAGGCAATCTCATCATCATGGGCTTCAATAGGACATACTTTCTCCATCACCTGTGAGAATTCACAGGTGAGAATTGTACTGCTGGCTGAATTATACATGCATGAGTGCAAGATCGGTTGTGTCCAGCTCTTTGCGATCTCACAAACTGTAGCCTGCCAAGCTCATCTATCCATACGATTTTCCTGACAAGAATGCCATTCCTCCTCCAGAGGATCTTAAATTCATATACTGAAAGTCATAAACTTCAGTATCTCAGGATTTGACTGTATTTGGAGACAGGGTCTTTCAAGGAGCAACTGAAAACAATTGATGGAGCAATTAAAGCTCCATCAGGTGAATTCTAATCCAATATGACCAGTCCTTATAAAAAGACAGTAGGACCTGGACGCACACGGAGGGAAGGCCAGGTGAAGACAGAGGGAGAAGACAGCCATCTACGATCCAAAGAGAGAGGCCTCGGAAGGAGACCAGCCCTGCCAGCACCTTGATCTCTGAGTTCTAGCCTCCAGAATTGTGGGAAAATGCTTTTTTGTGGTTTAAGCCACCCAGGCTGTAGTACTTGGTTATGGCAGCCTGAGCAGACTTGGACAGTCTGAGACGTGAAATGAGATGGTGAGGAGCAAATCCCATTCATCAGGGGACTACAGTGGGGGCTCTGGCATCAGACTGCCTGGGGTTCACTGCCTGCTCAGCTACGAACTAAATAACATGTGAGCTTAGGCCAGGTGTTTAACCCCTTGGTGCCTCAGTTTCCTCCCCTAAGTAATATGGATAATAGCAATACCTTTCTTTGTTATTTTTAAAAAAACTTCTTTTGGCCATACTGCATGGCATATAGAATCTTAGTTCCCTGACCAGGGATCAAACCCTCACACCCTGAATTGGGAGCATGGAGTCCTAACCACTGGACTGCCAGGGAAGTCCCAACAATACCTTTCTTATAGGGCGATTGTGAGGAGTGAAGGAGATAATGCCTGTCAAGTACTTAGAACAATGCCTAGAATATAGAAAATCCTCAATAAAGATTATTACAAGCCAAACAATTTCTTTCACTGAAGTTCTTCTTTTTTTTTAAACTAGAATTGAGTCAGGTGTCTGGGTTGATCCTGCCCACAGGCAAGGAAATGAATAAGATAACTTCCCATACACTTGTCTCACTCTGAAGTTACCCAGATGTCTGAGAAAAACCTTGCTCCCTTCAGGGAAGGCTACGAATTTGAATCATTCAGCCACACACAAATTGATTACTTTGGGAAAGATCAGGAAGTCAGGAATACCCACTTTTCAAGACCGCCTGTCTGTGGACTCTTTCCCACGGTTACTCTCGTCCCCCCCCAGGGCCCACTGGAGGCATCTCAAGTTCTCACTTGCTGTCCTTGTGGCCACATCGTCCCTGACGGACCTCCGAAGGAAGCCACCCCTTCACTCCAAGGACAACTGAACTGATTTGGCCTCCATCCTGTCCCTATGGGATGTCCAGAATCAGAGGAGGCAGGAACAGGGATTTAACCTAATGAACAGCAGAATAGCACAAGCAGGAATTCATTTTCACTGATCAAGGTTGGAAGGTGGGTACAGGGTCCTGGAAACAAGAGGTGGTGCTGCCTGAGCCTCATGGACGCTCTGATAACTCACCAAATACTCCCTCACTTTCCGTCACCTAGAGCTCTGGCCGCCCAGTCAGGTGTCCACCTTAGGGCCTTTGATTTGGTTGCTCCTGCTTCTGCCCTGCAGTCTCTCCAGTCTCTGTCGCCCTCAGGAACCCTGGCCGGAAACCCAGACCTCCAATTCTTGGGACTCTGAGAATACACAGCCTTCCATGTTTGCCCAAGGAGAAGCCGAAAGCCAAAGAAACAACATTTATTTCCACATTTCCAGTGAATGCTGAAAATGGCAGCTTGTCCATTCACAGGGCCCAGTGGTACCCAAGTCACTCAGGACCAGCATCCTTGAGCAAAGAGCAAATGTGTTATCAGAGGGAGAGTTGAAAATGTTCTCTTCCCACATCCAGAGCATGCACTTCCTTCAGTTCAGTTCAGTCGCTCAGTCGTGTCTGATCTTTGTGACCCCATGAATCGCAGCATGCCAGGCCTCCCTGTTCATCACCATCTCTTGGAGTTCACTCAGACTCATGCCCATCGAGTCTGTGATGCCATCCAGCCATCTTATCCTCGGTCATCCCCTTCTCCTCCTGCCCCCAATCCCTCCCAGCATCAGAGTCTTTTCCAATGAGTCAACTCTTTGCATGAGGTGACCAAAGTACCAAAGTTTCAGCTTTAACATCATTCCTTCCAAAGAAATCCCAGGGCTGATCTCCTTCAGAATGGACTGGTTGGATCTTCTTGCAGTCCAAGGGACTCTCAAGAGTCTTCTCCAACACCACAGCTCAAAAGCATCAATTCTTTGGCGCTCAGCCTTCTTCACAGTCCAACTCTCACATCCATACATGACCACAGGAAAAACCATAGCCTTGACTAGATGGATCTTAGTCGGCAAAGTAATGTCTCTGCTTTTGAATATACTATCTAGGTTGGTCATAACTTTTCTTCCAAGGAGTAAGCGTTTTTTAATTTCATGGCTGCAGTCACCATCTGCAGTGATTTTGGAGCCCCAAAAAATAAAGTCTGACACTGTTTCTACTGTTTCCCCATCTATGTGCCATGAAGTGATGGGACCAGATGCCATGATCTTCGTTTTCTGAATGTTGAGCTTTAAGCCAACTTTTTCACTCTCCTCTTTCACTTTCATCAAGAGGCCCTTTAGCTCCTCTTCACTTTCTGCCATAAGGGTGGTGTCATCTGCATATCTGAGGTTATTGATATTTCTCCCGGCAATCTTGATTCCAGCTTGTGTTTCTTCCAGTCCAGCGTTTCTCATTACGTGCTCTGCATAGAAGTTAAATAAGACAATATACAGCCTTGACGTACTCCTTTTCCTATTTGGAACCAGTCTGTTGTTCCATGTCCAGTTCTAACTGTTGCTTCCTGACCTGCATACAGATTTCTCAAGAGGCAGGTCAGGTGGTCTGGTATTCCCATCTCTTTCAGAATTTTCCACAGTTTATTGTGATCCACACAGTCAAAGGCTTTGGCATAGTCAATAAAGCAGAAATAGATGTTTTTCTGGAACTCTCTTGCTTTTTCTATGATCTAGCAGACGAGAGCCTGTCTAATCAGACAACCCACTGCTTCCCAGCATGTGCCAACCCTTTCGCTCCAGGTGGACACTTAAAATGTAGTTACATACAAAGACTATAATTTAAAATCCATGGCTTTCCAAGTCCATGGAAGTTGAGCACAGGAGAGAGAGGAAGAAAAAAACAACAGAGGCATGAAAACTTTGTGCAAGAGGAGCCCTCCTTAGCTGTTCCTGTTCAAGACAAACACCACCTTGCATCTCTCAGCACGCTGAGATATCAATGGCATTGGCATATTTTCAAAGAACATTTGGGGGAATGAAAAAAGGGAAGTACAAATATTGTAACAGGTGACTCTAGCTCCTTGTCCACTAGAAACTAGGAATTCCTGAAGCATCCATTTGTTTTTTGTTCCCAGGGGAAATAAAATAGGAATAGCCCAGTCATCACAATAGAAAGGTTTGGGCACCTTTTCATCAGATCTTTACCTTCCTCCTCCCTGTCTCTTCAAGTCTTATAAAGCACTTGTTTGGGCTTTACTGGCTTTGCTGTGTCCAATATCTTCCCCCTTGCATCAGCTGACTCTGTTATGTTCATTTAATAAAAGGTAAGGAAAGAAACCCACACTCTCACCAACCCCCAAATTATCCGTATTTCCCTGGTCCTGAATCTTTCTAGTTCCCGTGGCTTGTTATATGTAATACTGAGTCAATTTACACAAATAAAACAAGCTTCTAGACTGATCAAATGGATTTAATTCTGCAAATAAAACTCCATTTGGACATTAAATTCAAATATTCCAGACTTCTGCTTTCTTCTCTCCCATTGAGACCCAGAGGCCTTCATACTAGAGACACCTCCTCAGCTCAGCCCCAGATTTTTCTAAAGATCCAATGACGAAGCCCAGCAACCACATCTCCCTCTCTCTTTTCTTTTATTGTGGTAAAACATACATAACATAAAATGTACCCTTTTTCTCACGTTTAAGTCTACAGTTCAGTGGCTTTAAGCACATTTGTATTGTTGTCCAGCCATCATTACTATCCATCTACAGAACTTTTTATCTTCCCCAACTGAACTCTGTACCCATTAAACAATAACTCTGCAATATCTCTAACTCTTAGTAACCTCTATTCTACATTCTATATCTGTGAATATAACTACTCTATGTGCTTCCCAGGTCACGCTAGTGGTAAAGAACCCATCTGCCAATGCAGGAGACATAAGAGACACGGGTTCAATCCCTAGGTTGGGAAGATCCCCCGGAGGAGGAAATGGCAAACCACTCCAGTATTCTTGCCTGGAAAATCCTATGAACAGAGGAGCCTGGTGGGCTTCAGTTCATGGCATCACAAAGAGTCAGACATGACTGAAGTGACTTAGCACTTATGTGCTTCACATAAGTGGAGTCCTACAATATTTGTCCTTTGTGACTATTTATTTAACTTAGCACAATGTCCTCAGGCTTCATCCATTTGTAACAAGTGTCAGAATATCCTTCCCTCTTAAGACTAACATTCCATGGTATGTATATAGCACGTTTTGTCTATCCATTTCTCTCTTGATGGACATCTGTGTTGTTCCTACCTTTGGCTGTTATGAAAAAGGCTGCTGTGAACATTGGTGTACAAACTATCTATCTGAGTGCCTGATTTTAATTCTTTTTTTAAATTGAAATATAGATGACTTACAATGTTGTGTTAGTTTCAGATGTACAGCAGAGTGATTGAGTTATATATATATATATATGTATATGTATATACACACACATATATTTTTTTTCAGATTCTTTCTCCCTATAGGTTACTCAGTATTACAAACCATTGAGTATTGTCCCCTGTACTATATAGTAGGTCCTTGTTGGTTACCTCTTTTATATATATTAATGTATATATATCAATCCCAAACTCATAATTTATCCTCCCCTCCCTCTCCCCTTTGGTAACCATGAATTTGTTTTCTATATCCATGCATCTATTTCTGTTTACTTTCAGTTCTTTTGGATGTCTACCTAGGAGTGAAATTGTTGGATCATATGGTAATTCTATGTTTAACTTTTTGAGAACAACCAAACTGTTAACACATTCTCTTTTTAAAAGCCTCATCTGCAGAACCTTCCCAGGGACATAAACAGCACCATGTTTCCAGGAATTCTGAATTGGGCCTGGGATAGATGGCCTTAATGTCCTCTGTCCTTCACTCTCCTAGATCCATGCCCTCTGTGGCCCCTCCCACAAGAAGGCCAGGAGCTCTTCCAGCCTTTGACATTGGCTCAGTCATGTGACTTGCTCTGGCCAATAGGATGTCACAGACATGACATCAGAGCTGTCTCTCTGACCCTCTGCTACCGACATGAAGAGAACATGCCCAGCTTGGCCCAGTGCGTCCAGGAGAAACATGAAGGATTCATGACACACAGCTAGTCTGGCCACTGCAACTGGAAGCAAAGCTCCCCCAGCTGACCTACTGCTCCTTGAGAAGAAATGATTATTGTTTTAAGCCTCTGAATTTGGGAGTAGCTTATGACAAAGTGTTATTGAGGCAAAAGTTGACAGTACAGGGATTGGTATTTACCATTTACTATTTGGCCTAGATGTCAATGAAATTAAAATTTCTGCAGAATGAATAAATGGCATAAGAATCTTATTGGTGGGAATTCTCCAGTGGTCCAGCAGTTAAAACTTATAGCTTTCATTGCTGTAGCCTAGGTTTGATCCTTGGTCACAGAACTAAGATCCTACAAGCTATGCATCTCAGCCACCCGAAAAAGAATCTCATTGGCTCCTGAACCTGAATTAGAAGTCAGACATCCTTACTATGTATAAATAGATAACTAATGATAACCTACTATATAGCACAGGGAACTCAACTCAATGCTGTGTGGTAACCTAAGTGGGAAGGAAATCTAAAGAAGAGAGGATATATGTAAAAATATAGCTGATTCACTTTGCTGTACAGCAGAATCTAACACAACATTGTAAAGCAACTATACTCCAATAAGACTTAATGGGGGGGGGGGGGGTTAGGCGGGAAGCCAGGCATTCCTTCTGTCTCTCAGTTCTCTAGGACTGCCTGGGGTCTTCTTCGTCTGTTCTCTACCTGATCTCTTCTTCAAGCCTTGCAGTACTAAGCCCAGTCTGTGAAAGAATTTTAGCTTGACATAAAATGGGAAGTGCCAAACAGAAAACATCAGTTAAGGAACTCTTTGGAAGGCTGTGATTAGTTGGAGCTTTCACGGTTCAAGAAATCTTCATAAATGGCCACAAGGGAGGGGGCTGCTACTTAAGATGAGGCTCACCAGGCAGTCATTTTCTCAGCAGAGTCATCACCGTTTAGCATCTGACCTCAGCAGGGCAGTTTCAGAAACTCAACTTTGTTAGTTCTCTTGAAATTAACCAATACCCGGGGAAAGTCACATAAACTAAAATATCTAGAGACTGGAAAACTGGAATGCTAGTTTATTAATTTACACACAGGAGGTTGTCCTTTCTGGGGCCTGAATAATGTGCTTAAATTCTGTAGCCAGCACACCTCCTTCTTGCTATCAGCATATCTGCAAGACCAAATTATTCATCCGAGGCTGCTGCTTGGTGAGCACAGTCATAACAACGGAAGGAGGACAGTGTTGGCACATTTTAAACCAGGCTATGGAAAATCCTTGCTAAGTATCCCCATTCCAAAATATAACTCAACTCTAAGAACCAAATATTGGCATAGTGTTATCTCCCTTAGGGGCTAATCTTCTAATGGAGCTAGTACCATCCTGATACAAGTAAAAAGAATGATAAAGAAATAAACTGTAAGCTCCACATATGAAGACCTGAGCCACCTCTGGATTTCTAAAGTGAGGACACATATTTTATCATCTTTATCAAATTCCACCCATCCCACCTCTAGAATGTCTCTGGAATCCAAGTCCTCTGCCACGCCTGATGCCAGGCCACCACCATCTAATCTGGGCAACTGTACTAGCCCCTCCCTGGTCTCTCTGCTTCCACTCTGTCCCCTCCATTCCATTCTAGAACCACACCAGACCCCCAGAATGATTATTCTAAATCACAACCCAGGTCACACCCTTGCTTAAAATCCTTCAAGTTACGAATGGATACAATACAATATTATTCAGCCTTTAAAAGTATAGAATAAAACTTTCCTGGTAGTGGTTAAAAATCTGCCAGCCAATGCAGGCAACCTGGGTTTGGTCCCTAGTCTGGAAAGATTCTACATGCCACAGGGCAACTAAATCCATGTGCCCCAACCACTGAACCAGCGCTCTAGAGCCCAGGCTCTGCAACATAAGAAGCCACCTCAATGAGAAGCCACTACAACTAAAGACTAGTCCCCACTAACTGAAGCTAGAGAAAGCCCACACACAGCAACAAAGATCCAGCCCAGACAAAAATAAACAATTAATTTTAAAAAAGAATAGAAGCAAAGCATAAAGCATTACACGCTGCTGCTGCTAAGTCACTTCAGTCGTGTCCAACTCTGTGTGATCCCATAGACGGCAGCCCACCAGGTTCCCTCATCCCTGGGAGTCTCCAGACAAGAACACTGGAGTGGGTTGCCATTTCCTTCTCCAATGCATAAAAGTGAAAAGGGAAACTGAAGTCGCTCAGTCGTGTCCGACTCTTAGTGACCCCATGGACTGCAGCCTTCCAGGCTCTTCCGCCCATGGGATTTTTCAGGCAAGAGTACTGGAGTGGGTCACCAGTGCCTTCTCCGAAAGCATTACATGAAATATCATATATTGCTGCTATTCTAAGAAGTGTGAGCAGTGCCGTGTAGGTTGCAGTATACTGAACTGTCAGTAAAGACTCAAATTCTCATCACAGTTTTGTCAATCAAACTACTATGCAACATTGGGAAATTAACATGCACTCTGGACCTTGGTTTTCTCATGCTTAAGTTAGCATCAAAGTCAGAATGACTGAGTATGTGTACCTTATGGACAATAACTATTGGGAGTTCCAGAAGATGGAAAAATCAGTGAGGTTTATTCACAAGATCAGCAGAAGAAAAAGCACATGGAGTAAAACTCGGCCAGTAGCTCTCCTGGCAAAACAATTTTAAGAATATATCCTGTTGGGTCAGGAAGCTGATGGACACAATGTCCAAAAACCACTTATGACCAGACTGACAAGAGTAACTATAGTTGCTGAGTTAGAGGCACCCAGCTTGAAAAAGCCTTGGGCTCATCGAACTTTTGGGGTAAAAGTCAAGTTGACATTCAGAGTACAGGCTGAGAATAGTGTTGTTCTTATTTGATGGTGAGTCCTTACTTTATTGAGGTTAAATTTTCATTTCAATTAAAGTGTCAGGATCATGACTTAACTTGGTTAAACCCCTAAACTGTTGAAATAGCCATGTTTACTTTCTTGATATTTCTCAGTTTTAAACCCTTCAACCTAAGTTGAAATCTTCAGACTCAGGTCTATTTTTCTTTTCTTTTTTTTTTTCAATCTTCACTCCTAATATCGGACACTTCAGGCACTGCGGACTCTGGAGCCCTGAACTGGTAAAACTACCCCAGTTCTTCTCAGTGTGCCCTGAGCATGATTTTTAAGACCACCCACTGTGAAATTTACAAGACAGAGAGCTCTGAGCTGTCAAAATTAATTCCTGGTTTCAAGTTCAACTCAACTCTACTTTGACAACATGTCCTGTGCTAGCACTGCTGGGTAGATAAATTGTGTGAGAAATAGGACTCAGACCCTCAAAATGATTACAGGCTGGTAGCAAAGACAGAATAGGTATATATAAAATTATTAGAAGACAATGCAGGGGGCAATATTGTTCACAGAGACACTCTGTTCCTGGACAGATTTTAAAAGAATGCTATTAGTGACACTTAGAAAATGTTTTACAAAAAAAGGTTGGAATTAGAGGACACCATGGCTTAAAGCTCAACATTAAGAAAACGAAGATCATGGCATCTGGTACCATCACTTCATGGGAAATAGATGGGGAAACAGTGGAAACAGTGTCAGACTTTATTTTGGGGGGCTCCAAAATCACTGCAGATGGTGACTGCACCCATGAAATTAAAAGACTCTTACTCCTTGGAAGAAAAGTTATGACCAACCTAGAGGGCATATTGAAAAGCAGAGACATTAACTTGCCAACAAAGATTCGCCTAGTCAAGGCTATGGTTTTTTCAGTGCTCATGTATGGATGTGAGAGTTGGACTGTGAAGAAAGCTGAGTGCTGAAGAATTGATGCTTTTGAACTGCAGTGTTGGAGAAGACTCTTGAGAGTCCCTTGGACTGCAAGGAGATCCAACCAGTCCATTCTGAAGGAGATGAGCCCTGGGATTTCTTTGAAAGGAACGATGCTAAAGCTGAAACTCCAGTACTTTGTCCACTTGATGCGAAGAGTTGACTCATTGGAAAAGACTGTGATGCTGGGAGGGATTAGGGGCAGGAGGAGAAGGGGACGACAGAGGATGAGATGGCTGGATAGCATCACTGACTCGATGGACATGAGTCTGAGTGATCTCCGGGAGTTGGTGATGGACAGGGAGGCCTGGCGTGCTGCAATTCATGGGGTCGCAAAGAGTCGGACATGACTGAGTGTCTGACCTAAACTGAACTGAACTGATACTATAGCACAAATGTTACACAAAAAGCAGAAGATTGTGTTGGACTCAGTAATTGCATTTCTCAGGATTCAGAAAATAGAGCTCCATCCCTGATCCCCGTTCTCTGAGCTTTTGTGGATACGCCATTTCCCTGATGAAGATGAGTTGGTCATCTTACTGTCAGACAGAGGGACATCCTCTAACACAGGAGATCTAAAAAGATGTTGCTCGTGTTGGCTCTACCTTTGTGTGCTCAGAGGTGGGAGATATGATGCCTGACCTGTCCTGATTCCATCTACATCCCTGACATGCAAAGGAACAAAGTGTTGTGTTTGTCACTCAGTCATGTCCAACTCTTTTTGACCCCACGGCTTGTAGACCATCAGGCTCCTCTGTCCATTGGATTTCCCAGGCAAGAAAACTGGAGTGAGTTGCCATTTCCTCCTCCAGGGGATCTTCCCAACCCAGGGACTGAACTTGGGTCTCCTGCTTTTCAGGCAGATTCTTTACTGTCTGAGACACCAGGGAAGCCCCAAAGGGACAAAAGGGGCAGGATATACTCCTTCAGAGGCATGCTTGTTAAAAAGAAAGCCTCAACCAGGGCCTCAACCTACAAAAGGCAAACTTTGCCACAGATGGAATTGGGAAATCATCTCCATCTACAGTAGTTGACTCTTACAGCCAAAAATAATCCCCACAGGACTTGCCCCACGCCAGATGCCCTCATGAACTGCACACTTCTGGGGCCTTTTCAGGTACCAAAAAAAGTTCTGCTTCTGGTACTGAGGAATGATCCCAACTCCACACCACAGAAGAGCTATCAACCTGGGGGGAAAGTGCAACACAAAGCTTGTTTACCACCTAAGCCGATAGGCAAGCAATTCAAAAATGAATTTTTAAAAAAACATTATGTGTTTATTTGTTGATAAACCTAAGGTCAAATTACTGGCTTTCCTGGTGGCTCAGATGGTAAAGAATCTGCCTGCAATGCAGGAAATCCAGGCTTGATCCCTGGGTCAGGAAGATCCCCTGGAGAAGGAAATGGCAACCCACTCCAGTATTCTTGCCTGGAGAATTTCATGGACAGAGGAGCCTGCCAGGCTAGAGTCCATGGGATTGCAAAGGTCAGACGTGACTGAGCGACTAACACTTCATTTCACTTCACTTCACTTCAAGACCAAATAGTATGCAAGAATGTGTAATATGTTAGAACTTTATGTTCTGACAATTCCCAGGCAAAAACAGAAGGAGCCTGGAAAGAATAGAATGGGAGAAAATAATAGCAAATGAAGCAACTGACAAACAACTAATCTCAAAAATATACAAGCAACTCCTGCAACTCAATTCCAGAAAAATAAATGACCCAATCAAATAATGGGCCAAAGAACTAAATAGACATTTCTCCAAAGAAGACATACAGATGGCTAACAAACACATGAAAAGATGCTCAACATCACTGATTATCAGAGAAATGCAAATCAAAACCACAATGAGGTACCATTTCACACCAGTCAGAATGGCTGTGAGCCAAAAGTCTACAAGCAATAAATGCTGGAGAGGATGTGGAGAAAAGGGAACCCTCTTACACTGTTGGTGGGAATGCAAACTAGTACAGCCATTATGGAAAACAGTGTGGAGATTCCTTAGAAAACTGGAAATAGAACTGCCTTATGACCCAGCAATCCCACTGCTGGGCATACACACCGAGGAAACCAGAATTGAAGGAGACACGTACCCCAATGTTCATCGCAGCACTGTTTATGCTTCTAGGACATAGCAGCAACTTAGATGTCCATCAGCAGATGAATGGATAAGAAAGCTGTGGTACATATACACAATGGGGTATTACTGACCCATTAAAAAGAATACATTTGAATCCATTCTAATGAGGTGGATGAAACTGGAGCCTATTATACAGAATGAAGTAAGCCAGAAAGAAAAACACCAATACAGTATACTAACGCATATATATGGAATTTAGAAAGATGGTAACAATAACCCTGTATGCGAGAGAGCAAAAGAGACACAGATGTATAGAACAGTCTTTTGGACTCTGTGGGAGAGGGAGAGGGTGGGATGATTTGGGAGAATGGCATTGAAACATGTGTAATATCATATAAGAAATGAATCACCAGTCCAGGTTCGATGCAGGATACAGGATGCTTGGGGCTGGTCCACTAGGATGACCCAGAGGGATGGTACGAGGAGGGAGGTGGGAGGGGGATTCAGGATGGGGAACACGTGTACACCTGTGGTGGATTCATGTTGATGTATGGCAAAACCAATACAATATTATAAAGTAATTACCCTCCAATTAAAATAAATAAATTTAAATTTTTTAAAAAAGGAATATTTGGAATATATAAAATAACCATTTTCTCACAACACTTGTAACAGGACAGTTGTTTGAAATTATTTTCCCTATCCAATTCTTAAACTTCATATACTAAATTGTGGGACACATTTTAAGGAATAAATTAAAATATTTAAACACCCCCCAAAAAAGAAATTAAAAAAAAACATTTGCAGGGCAAAAAAAAAAAATCTAAGAAAAGAACAAAGGCAGATGACAAAGTAGGAAAAATTATCTGCAACTTATTCATAAACAAAGGCTTAATGTCTATAATATGCAGAAAATTTCTACAAATGGAGGCCCACCACACTTTAAAAGATTTAACATGTAATAAAAATAAGAACTGAGAGTTTATAGGAAAAAATGCAAATGGTTCCTAACCACAGGAGAAGTTGATTATCCTGATTCATAACAAGAGCAAAGCAAATGAAAACTAAACTGATACCACTCAGTCATATAAAAAGAATGAAATTTTGCCATTTGCAATAACATGGATGGACTTGAAGGGTATTATGTTCAATGAAATTAAGTCAGAGGAAGTCAAATGCTATATGTTATCATTTATAGGTGGAATCTGAAAAACAAAACAAACTAGTGAATATAATGAAAAAAGAACAGACTTACAGATATAGAAAACAAACTAGTGGTTACCAATGGGGAGAGGAGAGTGAGGAGGGGCAGTTTAGGGTAGGGGATTAAGAGGCACAAGCTTCTATGTATAAAATAAATGGAGTACAAAAATATATAGTATATTATTCTATATATATCGGAGAAGGCAATGGCACCCCCACTCCAGTAATCTTGCCTGGAAAATCCCATGGATGGAGGAGCCTGGTAGACTGCAGTCCATGGGGTCGCTAAGAGTCGGACACGACTGAGCGACTTCATTTTGACTTTTCACTTTCATGCATTGGAGAAGGAAATGGCAACCCACTCCAGTGTTCTTGCCTGGAGAATCCCAGGGACAGTGGAGCCTGGTGGGCTGCTGTCTCTGGGGTCGCACAGAGTCGGACACGACTTAGCAGCAGCAGCAGCAGCATTCTATATATATAGTATAGTATATATAGTATATTATTTTATAATAACTGCAAATAGAGTATAATCTTTATAAATTGTGTTGTACACCAGAAACTTATATAATATTGTAAATCGACTATACATCATTAAAAAAAATTTTTTTAATTTTAAACTATACAGTGAGGTACTATCTCCCATCTGTCAGGTTGATAAAAATCTCAAGTGTGATATCATATTCTGTTGAAAAGCTAGTGGGGAGGCAAAACAATAGAACCTCTATGATGAAGAACTTGACAATATCGAGCAAAATTTCCTTGGTGGCTTCCCTGGTGGCTCAGAAGGTAAAGTGTCTGCCTACCCTGCAGGAGACCTGGGTTTGATCCCTGGGTTGGGAAGATCCCCTGAAGAAGGAAATGGCAACCCACTCTAGTACTCTTGCCTGAAAAATCCCATGGACAGAGAAGCCTGGTAGGCTACAGTCCATGGGGTTGCAAAGAGTCGAATATGACTGAGCAACTTCACAGTTCACAGCAAAATTTCCAGAAATCAAGGAAGCTGTCGAAGACTACTAGAGTCATGTCAAGTGGATGCAGAAGCCAACTTGAAGAAGTTCCTACTAAACAAAGAGTGGGATTATCCAATTACCAATAAGAACAATTACAGTTAATTGAAACACATTGTTTACATCTACAATTTCATTACAATACTTAAAAAAAAACCTTTATTGATCACACTTGGAAATCAACTCATTCTTTTAAAAATGGGTGATAAAAGGAAAGAGTCAAGCATTTATTTTGCTTTTCCTATAGTGACTCAGACAATAAAGAATCTGCCTGCAATACAGGAGACCCAGGTTCAATCCCTGCGTCAGGCAGATCCCCTGGAGAAGGAAATGGCAGCCCACTCCAGTATTTTTGCCTGGAGAATCCCATGGACAGAGGAGCATGGCGGGCTATAGTCCATGGGGTCACAAAGAGTCAGACACGACTGAGTGACTAACACTATGCAAACCGATGAGGGGAAGTTGATAAGGGAAAGTCTATATATATTAAGGATACTAACTCTTTGTTTGCAAATAATTTGCAAATATTTTTCTTTTTCATTTTTCTTATAGTAATTTTTGACATGCAAGTTTTTAGAATTTTTTATGTAATAAAACATCAATTTTTCGTATTGCTTCTTGGTGTTAAGTCATTGTTACAAAAGTTGTCCATACTCCAAAATTAGAGAGGAATTCACCTATTTAAAAAAATTCTTGTATGGTTTAATTTTTTATATGTAAATCTCTGGTCAGTTTAGAATCTCTTATAGAGTCCAAGTGTCTACTGCTCTTGGAGCTCCTTTCAATCCATTTAGCAGTTCAGTTGCCCTTCCCTTCCATAATCTGGGCTTTCCCAGGCGGTGCTAGTGGCAAAGAACCTGCCTCCCAATGCAGGAGACTTAAGAGACATGGATTCACTCCCTGGGTCAGGAAGATTTCCTGGAGGAGAACATGGCAACCCACATTAGTATTCTTGCCTTGAGGATCCTATGGACAGAGGAGCCTGGCAGGCTACAGTCCACAGGGTCCTAAAGAGTCAGACACAAGTGAAGTGACTTAGCACACATGCACCCATAATTTACCCAGGAGATAGGGGCACTAAGTAACAGTAACTCCTATGTTCTAGCTTCTATGTTCCAGCAATAACCATTTGGCTTCCATTCTCCTCCCTTCCCCCAGCTGGTTACATTTTCATCTCCTTTTGAGTGGGAAATAAATTGTGGCATCTTGCCTTTTAAAACTTTAGCTTTCTAGACTTTGACTCTTGATATTTAAAGCCAAGAAGTATATATGTGTGTGTGTGTGTATATATATATATTTAATCTAAAGCTTCAGCTTTTAAGATTTTTGTTCATGTCAAGTAAGTTCAGATTTCATCAGAAATCCAGTGGACCTTTTTGTTCTAGCTCCATCAATCTGCTCCCTGAGAACACTGGAATAAAAGCTCTCAGTGTACTCTAAATGTGAGTGAGAAGAACAAGAAAAGGAAGTTTGGGCATAGGAGCAGGGACTCAGATTCTAAACACGTGAATTATTATATTCATCACTAGAACAACTTTGCCCCCTCCCTTCTCATGCTCAAATCCGGCCCCATCCTGTCCCTCTGAGGTCTTGTCTGCCCCCGTCCCCCAAGCCAAGACACACACCACCTTCAGAACATTGCGGACAACCC
Source organism: Madoqua kirkii (assembly GCA_006408675.1). Classification (NCBI taxonomy): domain Eukaryota; kingdom Metazoa; phylum Chordata; class Mammalia; order Artiodactyla; family Bovidae; genus Madoqua; species Madoqua kirkii. The sequence goes on along the minus strand of SJYC01050414.1, from coordinate 2,561 downwards.
AGTTCCTCCAGGGAATCTTCCCAGACTACCCTGCTTCACATCAGCAGCCCTCCCCACAGGATTGGTGTATCCAGAGAAGGTTTCTCTGCAAAACTATTTCAGACCTCTGGCCTTCTGCAGAGGAAGGCTGCAAGGTAATCTGTTTGCCTGTGGGCCCCTAGACCAGCTGAGAGAAATCAAAAAGAAGGCTTTGGGACTGACAGGCTTTCTGAACACAGCAATATGAGAAGACTTAAGAAAAGGAGTGAGGCTACTCCAATTTGTGTTAGTGAAGAGTGTTTACAGAACCAAGCTTGGGCCCATGCACCCACACACAGTAAAGCCAATCTACTGACCTTGGCTTGTGGTGAAGGACATTCTAGCATTTATTGCTGGGCACCAGTCTAGAAGTCCAGGCTTCCCTGGTGGCTAGACAGTAAAGAATCTGCCGGCAATATGGGAGACCTGGGTTCTATCCCTAGGTGAGAAAGATCCCCTGGAGAAGGGCGTGGCAACCCACTCCAGTATTCTTGCCTGAAGAATCCCTATGAACAAGGGAGCCTGGCAGGCTGCTGTCCATGGGGTCACAAAGAGTAGGACTCAACTGAGTGACTAAGCCCACACAATCTAGAAGCCCAGTGCTGCTGGTGCCCAAAACACCTGAACTCCCTGACGGGTTTCAGGAAAGCATTTTAAAGGCAAGGTGAAGGAGTGAAATCTCAGGTGTGTGATCAGTTCATGCACAGTGCCCTGATTGGTTGATGGTGACATAACAGGGGATGTCAAGGAGGTTAATATATCAATCCTTAGGTGCCAGTAGGTTTGGGGTCGATAAGCTCATGGTCATCAGGTAGTTAATTTCTTCCATTTGGTGGTGGTTTAGCATCTGTAAAACAACTTAGGATATGTGCATCAGATAATATTATCTAGGTGCTTCAGAGAGGAGTTAAAGCAGAGGGTATGAGGGAAGGTTTGTCCAGGGAAGACCCCATAGGGTCATTCTCACTTACAAAAACAGGTGGAAAGAAAGAAGAAACCTGAGAGGGGAAGGCTGACCTTGACTTGTTGCTCAAACCCTCCTCCTGTTCAGTCTATCACATGCTCAATATTTCTGTCTTTATTTTCTATCTTGATATTAAAAATATGATTTAAAAATATGTGTGTGTTTCTGTATAGCAAATGATAGCATGTTTATGTGACCCGGCTTTTATAGCTGTCTTCATGTACTTTTGACATTTCCATCATAACATCAACTATTATGATTCTGAGTTCTCTGGGAAAATTGAAAATGAATGCACTGTGAAGGCAGGGAGCAGGCATGCATGGTCTCCGGCATCTCCCCAGAGGGAATGCTCTGTAAGTGCTACCAGCTCGTGAGCTCACTAAATGCCAGCCTGAGATATTTGGGTTTAGCAAAATGAAGAACTTCAGAAATCGGCTAGGAACTGGGGCAAAATATGAAATTATTACTTAGAGATCTTTTTTTTAAAAAGAGAACTGTCTTCTCTCTAAAATGAGTTTAGTATCATCCTTCCCCATTGTCCATTCACTTCCCCCTTCTTCAGTCTAAAGACTGTCAAGGCCATGGACTACTGCTGCTAAGTTTACCTTAAAGATCGAGAAAAGAGTCCCCATGCTCGAGGCCCACTTGCCATTTCCAGTAATCCTATAATAGCAACACTTTGAAAAACCAGCTGTGCACCTTGGGATATGCTCAGCTGCTCCGTGGGGCCCCACAAATTAGACCCTGAATTAGTCATTTAGCACCCCAGGTTCCCAAATCCTCCTGCTGATTCTTTCCAGATGATCCCAGACAAGGTTAGAAAGAAGACCATTCTAGGCCTGGGAGAATGAGTACAGGGCCCTGGAGTTAGCAATCAAGAGTTGATATTCCAAGAGAGGAATTTAAGAAGTATTTAAAGAGGAAATCATTGCAGATGGTGACTGCAGCCATGAAATTAAAAGATGCTTACTCCCTGGAAGAAAAGTTATGACCAACCTAGATAGCATATTCAAAAGCAGAGACATTACTTTGCCGACTAAGGTCCGTCTAGTCAAGGCTATGGTTTTTCCTGTGGTCATGTACGGATGTGAGAGTTGGACTGTAAAGAAGGCTGAGCACTGAAGAATTGATGCTTTTGAGCTGTGGTGTTGGAGAAGACTCTTGAGAGTCCCTTGGACTGCAAGGAGATCCAACCAGTCCATTCTGAAGGAGATCAGCCCTGGGATTTCTTTGGAAGGAATGATGCTAAAGCTGAAACTCCAGTACTTTGGCCAACTGATGCGAAAAGTTGACTCATTGGAAAAGACTCTGATGCTGGGAAGGACTGGGGGCAGGAGGAAAAGGGGACAACCGAGGATGAGATGGCTGGATGGCATCATGGACTCAATGAACATGAGTCTGAGTGAACTCTGGGAGATGGTGAAGGACAGGGAGGCCTGGCATGCTGCAATTCATGGGGTCACAAAGAGTCAGACACAACTGAGTGACTGAACTGAACTGATGCTGTTGTCAGACCAGCCATCATAAAAGATTTAACACCAGGTAACTTGTTTCCTCCTTCAAAAGGCCCCATGCCAGC
>SJYC01050411.1:0-13172 GCA_006408675.1 Madoqua kirkii | reverse complement strand
CACCCTGCTTACTTAACTTATATGCAGAGTACATCATGAGAAACGCTGAGCTGGATGAAGCACAACCTGGAATCAAGATTGCTGGGAGAAATATCAATAACTTCAGATATGCAGATGACACCACCCTTATGGCAGAAAGCAAAGAACTAAAGAGCCTCTTGATGGAAGTGAAAGAGGAAAGTGAAAAAGTTGGCTTAAAACTCAATATTCAGAAAACTAAGATCATGGCATCTGGTCCCATCACTTCATGCCAAATACATGGGGAAAGAGTGGAAACAGTGAGAGACTTTATATTTTGGGGCTCCAAAATCACTTCAGGTTTTGACTGCAGCCATGAAATTAAAAGGTGCTTACTCCTTAGAAGAAAATTATGACCAACCTAGATAGCATATTAAAAAGTAGAGGCATTACCTTGCCGACAAAGGTCCATCTAGTCAAGGCTATGGTTTTACCAGTGGTCATGTATGGATATGAGAGTTGGACTATAAAGAAAGCTGAGTGCTGAATAATTGATGCTTTTGAACTGTGGTGTTGGAGAAGTCTCTTGAGAGTCCCTTGGACTGCAAGGAGATCCAACCAGTCCATCCTAAAGGAAACCAGTCCTAAATATTCATTGGAAGGACAAATGATAGAGCTGAAACTTCAACACTCTGGCCATCAAATGTGAAGAACTGACTCATTTGAAAAGATCTTGATACTGGGAAAGATTGAAGGCGGGAGAAGGGGATGACAGTGTATGAGATGGTTGGATGGCATCACCGACTCAATGGATATGAGTTTGAGTAAACTCCAGGAGTTGATAATGGACAGGGAAGCCTGGTTTTGTGCAGTTCATGGGGTTGCAGAGAGTCAGACATGACTGAGTGACTGAACTGAACTTGTTTCCTCACATATTTTGTGGTTTGGGGAATGTGTGTGTATGTTTTTGTTAATTTAATAAAAAGCTTATTCAGGGCTTTAAATAAATGTATTTTTTGTTTTCACGTCCAATTAAAAACAATGGTATGGTGGTTAAAATGATTAATGGTGTTGATAGTAATAATGACTAATATTAATATAAATAATAATACTAGCTCTACCTACCTCATGGTACTGTTAAATCAGGTAGGAATGTTATAAATCTAAAACATCAGAAAGATGTAAAATATTATTCCAATTTCTGACACACTACTAAGAATACTTTTCTTGGAAATGAAAGCAAACAGGTCTAATTTCGTCAATAATGTACTCTGAGAGCAGAAAAACAAGCCTAGTTCTTCTTTCATGTGACAGTCCCTTAAGTACTGGGAAATTGTTCCAATGCTATTCCCAATGTTTCTCCTTTCCAGGCTAAAGGCTCTTAGTATTCTTTGTTTCCCGAGTCATATGTCATGTGTCACACTGCGCCCTAGCATTACTGGGCTTCTATTAAGATTCCTTTGGTTTCTCCACATCTGCGGATTGTTCCGATGAAGGCTGAGGAATACTGCATGGCTGAGATACCTCTGCTGTCTCAGCAAGGCAAGTGGGCTCCATCTGCTCTGTGTGCCCAGTGCCAGGCTAGTGTCCCCCCACCCCCTGGGGACCCCTCATAGCCCTAGACCAGCTTTAGCCCTAGCTTGTTCCTTCTTATTGTAGCCCAGTTAAAAGGAGCCTTGAACAGTACAAAAACCAAAAGGGTGTGAAAAACTACACCCCAAGGCTGAACACCAATGAGCTCTCACTTTAGCCTGTAGAGAGCCTATAAATTAAAATGAGAGAAGAATCATTTCCATATTAGATTTCTATATCTTCTTTCCTCTCAATGCTCAGGGCACTGCACTGGGAAGTTTCTGTGCATTAATGTATGATTTCTGCAGTTCTTCAGGGCACAAGTTCTCAGGGCTTGGCAGAGCCCGTTTCACTCACTCAGGCTGAGTTCTCACTCCGTTGAAATGCAACCAGGTCTTGTCTGTTGCACACCCAGTGCCCTATGGTACAGAGTATGAGTGGAGAAAGCCAAGATGGAGCAGAAACACAGATGGAACCTCTAGAGACAACCCAATGCCCTCTCCCACAAAAAAGATGCAAATGAACTTATTTACAACACAGAAACAGACTCATAGATTTAGAAAACAAACTTACTTACCAGTTATAGGGGTGGGCGGGAAAGGTGGAGATAGATTGGGAGTTTGGGATTGACATATATACACTACTATATTTAAAATAGACAACAAGGTCCTACTGTACAGCACAGGAAACTCTGCTCAATATTCTATAATTCCCTAAATGGGAAAAGAATTTGAAAAAGAATTGATATATGTATAGGGAGAGAAAGAGAGAGAGAAAGAAAGGGAGGAAAGACAGAAAGAAATCCTCACACTGAGAAACAACTTCCTCAAAGTCACAGCTAGTTAGGGACACCATTAGACATTTATTTTACTTCCTCTCATCTGAAAAACACAAGAAAATTAGGTAAGGATGCTTGCCACTCCAGAGAGAGAACTATGAGCATCAGGACATTTCTTCACAGCTATCGTATTAGCTTTTGCTGCCAAAACCTCTAAGTTTCCTAAAGAACAACGGTAATAACTAGGTGAGTACAGGGATCAACTGAAGACAGAATCAAAGGGCCTAAGTTAGCTGTCAGTCATGATTTAAAAGCGTGCGACAAACAATGGTTGGGTGTTTCACAGTTGTTATGTATCAAGGAGGAAAAATAACTCAAATGGCATGAAGGGAAGATAATTTGGCAACAGAGATGAACAAACTGAATCAAGGGAGGACAAATTAAGACTGAGCATTCGAGAAGGCTGCCCAGCACAGGCTCCTTAAGTACCCTGGGCACCTTACTGCAGACAACAATCCTTGTTCTGGCAGTAAAATGAGCTTGCCATGCTTCTGCTTCTTTAGTTTTCTTGATGATTTATAGGCTATATATATATATATATATATATATATATACATACACACGAAGATAATGTTCAAACACTCCTACAGTCATGAAAATCCCTCCCTGAAAGCCTGTTACATATTTTTTAAATTAATATCCAAAGCAATTAAATCATGGTGTGCTCCCATTACCTGCCAAGTTTTGTTATTTTTAAAATACAACAACATGGTTTGGGATTCTATTATTTGGTCTATATGCAGCCTTTCAAAGACGGTTCCTCCAGACATGAACTCTCATCCAGGCAACAAAAGCAAACCTCACTTGGTGATGGCTTGTCTTTGCTTGAGAAGTCTGCCCTCTACCAGAAGAGGAAAAGAAGAGGACCGAAGGGATGTAATGAGCAAGGTTGCCTTCACCCCGCAGCCCACACATGGCAGCACGTGATAGCTGCCCTATCTCTAGGCTAATTTTCCTTTTGGACACGGAAGGGCTAAGTATGTGTAGCTTCTTGAAAAACTTTTTATTGGTTGTGGTAATAGAAGTAACAACCCAAATCATGAGCGGGTGAGCAGTGTATTGTTGACTTTGAGGAGATGCAAGGCATCAGCAACAGAATCCCTGAAACTCGTGGTAACAATCAGATCCAACTACACCTCAAAGGTGATTCCCAGTGCTGAGGCAGAAGAGACCTTAAAACATATGATACCTACTCCAACAGCAAGAATTTTCAAATGACATAAACCACCTGAAGGATTTTTTATAAAGATATGATAGTCACTGATTAATGTTCATAATGAAGAGTCCACAAAATAAATAGATAAAAACTAGCCAACATCATCTCCTTTACAGAAAATCTACTTTGACAAGTTGGCACTTATCCTTAACGCTTAAATAAACACTTTGATTACACAAGGGCATGAACCTAAGTGCTATGGGGGACACACAAAAGTACAAGCCAATCTTTACCTCAGGACTGTTACCATTTATCAGAGAGAGAAGACAGATGACTTCCCTGGTGGCTCAGACGGTAAAGAATTTGACTGTAGTGCAGGAGATGCACGTTTGATCCCTGGGTCTGGAAACTCCCCTAGAGAAGGGAATGGCAATCCACTCCAGTATCCCTGCCTGGCGAATTCCATGTAGCCTGGTGGGCTACAGTTCATGTGATTGCAAAGAGTGAGACACAACTGAGCAACTAACACTTTCACTTTTCAGAAGATAGGTACATGTGAAAAGAGAACCACCAAAGGCAGTAAAAAAAAAAAAAGGCTGCATTAATGTCAAGTGAGCAAAAGCACCAGCAGCCAACTCTAGGTAACTCACCTGTCCTCAGGATAAGGCCCTACATTCCAGAGAGCAGGAAAGTCCCCATAAGTCAAGCAGAGAAAGAACAACTGAGACTATCAGGAAATACCAAATACAGCTTCTGAGTTAGTGTAAGCTCTGTCTCCTGTTACAACAAACCTACACTCACTTCACCCACCACCCAAGGGGCTAATTACTCCCCCAGATGCTGAGAGAGGTTGTCGAAGACCAGCCTCCTGCCTTGGGAAGTACAGGCTGACAGAGGAACCAGGGCACCAGAGGCTGTTCTTCCTGCTGCAGGGCTGCATCAAGCTGACGATGCTTTTCAAATGTTTGCCAAGAGCAACAGAAGGTATTTTCCCTCTTGGAATTTTTTCTCTTCCTCCCTCCACCCTGTCTCTAAGGGTAGCTCAAAAACATGACTCACAATTAGGGCATCTGGCAGTCACCCTCTTTACCAACTCATCCACAGTTCCCTGGGTTCCTAGGAGCTCTTTTGAGCTCTATAAGCTCACCACTGAGAGGGCACTTAACGTGTGATGAGATTCATCAGAGTACAGAATCGTAGTGAACAATCTTACTGTCTTTCAGATACTAGAATGCTTCTACATTTCTCCCAGATGTACATCAAACTTATGCATTGTCAGTGAACTTATCACCCATGATGGACAAGCGAGCCCATATTGGAACTGTTCTAATTTTTCCCTCTTGGAATTTTTTCTCTTCCTCCCTCCACCCTGTCTCTAAGGGTAGCTCAAAAACATGACTCACAATTAGGGCATCTGGCAGTCACCCTCTTTACCAACTCATCCACAGTTCCCTGGGTTCCTAGGAGCTCTTTTGAGCTCTATAAGCTCACCACTGAGAGGGCACTTAACGTGTGATGAGATTCATCAGAGTACAGAATCGTAGTGAACAATCTTACTGTCTTTCAGATACTAGAATGCTTCTACATTTCTCCCAGATGTACATCAAACTTATGCATTGTCAGTGAACTTATCACCCATGATGGACAAGCGAGCCCATATTGGAACTGTTCTAATTGACTTTTCTCTCCCATTTCAATTTCCTTGATACTTTTTTGAGTTGCTTCTAGTCTCATCCCTTAGGTTCACCTAGATCCAGTCTACTTCCTGTTCCACAGGACAGCCCCTCAGATATTTGAAACTTCTCAAATCCTTTGAATCCTTTCTTCCACAGGATCAGCACAGAGATCTCTTTTAACTATTCCAGATATCACCTGGTTTCAATCCTTTCATTTTTCTTATCTAATTTCTTAATATTTTAAGAGGTCCATTTGCCTGTTTCTCTGTTTAAACCCAGCCCCTAAAAGGGAATAAAACACTCTAGACATAAACTGGCCAATGGAAAGTAAAGTGGGAACTTTTCATTTTAGACTCTTAGATGCTATAATTAATACAAGCTAAGACTGCATTCAGCGCTAAACTGTGTCACGTGACATGGCACGTGCTTATTATAAACTAAAATCCTTTAGCTGCCAGTGCTTCCCATCTGTTACTGAAATCACTGACTTTCATTTATTATGCCTCCCTCACACAGCTGGGTGTTGGCCCCAAAACTATCTAAGAAAGTGACATCTTTCATGCTCTTTCCACCCTTTCTACTTCACCCCCAACTATAGATTCAAATGACTATTTCAATAATCTAGAAAAATACTGTTACACCCAAGAAATCTCCCTGGGAAGATGTTAACATGGAGTTCTGAGACATAAAGGCTTCAGCAGCCTCAGAGAGCCCCCAAAATGTTCCAACTTCCATTCTGAATCCTCCCCTCCTGTGTCCCTAAACCAATCAGAAAGCCCTGAAGAATGGCCCCAAGATGCGAATGAACCTCTGCTATAGCTGAGGGAGAAGAAAGGAAGGAGATTTACATTCAACCAGCTGTTTAGTCCACTCCCTTCTGATCACTACACTGTAAGATACTGAAGCCACAGACTATGTCCTGTTAAGCATCGTAAGATATTAACTGAGCGAGTGAATAAATAAACGCTAACGCTTTGTTTCTCTCTCAGTGTCTAGCGTTTTTTCTGGGAGTGAAAATGTGTTTGGTTACCATTTTAACACATTAACCCACTGGTTACAGTCCTAAAATTTTATTTCAAGATTTTATGGTGATGATCTATTTTATGGCTTGTTTAAATAATAAGATATAAGTGTAAAGCTTATTTTAAAAGCTTTTTAGTGTCAAAAGTTAATTTAAGATCAAGTTTACATGAAAGTGAAAGAAAAAGAAGGGAAAAGAAAACATAGGGCAAAATCTTCCATCACTTTGCCACACACAAGCCTCCCACATCTCTTTCTTTGATTGCTGCATCAAGTCCACATGCCTGGGACTGGCCTTCAAGATTTCTATCATCTGGGGTCCTCCTTTTCTCCAGTCATATTTCCCAAAGTCCAACTTCTACTGCAGTTGGGTCAGCCTGAACTCCTGTGATGGCTGCCAGGAGATTTCTGTAGTGCAAAGAAACCTCCACCTCTTCTTCAGCGTATCTTTCAAGAAAACACCCAAAAACCTCCTCTGAGAGTCTTCTCTGGCTAACACTATCCCACACTCACTATCATGTTTCTTTCCTTAAAGCATAAGGACAATCTGTAAAACAGTATGTTGGTTATCTTTTTGACCAAAGAAGGTATGAGAATTCACTTTAAAAAAATAAGATAATACTCAAATAATGAATTATCATTATGATTATATTTTACTTTATATGCTTGTCTCCCTTCCCCAAGGGATTCATAAGCTGCTTAAGGGTAAGAGCAGTATACTTTATTTTGTATTCCTAGAAAATACTGGACACAACGGTTAAATAAAACAGATGCTAGATGAATAAATGAATGAATCTATTTCGGTGTTTGAGTCTTTGAAGATTTCTTCTTCACTAGAGCTGTCCAATGCTTTAGTGCTAAGGATAATGTTAAGCTTGGGCACAACTCATAAGTAAATGACTGGAGACAAATTCTGCTGACCCCCAACCTTGAGAGAACACATTAATTGGTTAGCATAATAATCATTACTAACCTTCTGTCTCTTGTCACCCTCCTACATTTATTCCTCTATACTTCAATGCCCAAATAACCATTTCATCATGTCAACTCCTTGCTCAAAAACCTGAATGTAAGGGCTCCCTATTGCCTGCAATAATTCTCAATCTACACAGCCCTAATAGAGTAGAAAGTGGGAGTTTTGTCACTTACATCCTAAAACACATCTTAGCAGAATAGATATCATATAAGTTGGAAAAAAATTACCATGAGGAAGTGAGAGGTATTTCTGAGGAATGTGTGCTATGGACTGAATCGCATCCCATCCCCCTACCCCTCACCACCGAGTTCATATGCTGAAACTCTAACCCCCAATGTGATGGTGTTTGGAAATGCAATCTTTGGGAGGTAATTAAGTTTAGGTGAGATCATGAAGGTAGGGCCCCCCATGATGGGATTCGTGTACTTATAAAGAGAGACACCAGAGCACACCCCTGTTGTCTCTCCCCACCTCTCCTCTCCCTCTCTCTCTCACATGTGAGTGTACAGTGAGAAGGAAATCATCTGCAAGCCACAAAGACAGCTCTCAAGAGAACCCAACCATGGTAGCACCCTGTTAATGGACTTCAGCCCCCAGAACTAAGAAAGTAAATTCACACTGTTTAAGCACTCAGTCCGTGGCATTTTGTTATAGTAGCCCAAGAAAACTAAGAAAATATCTATGACCCATATTACCTATATGAAGGCACAAACAATGCATACATAAGCTCATTACACAAACTCAAACACACGGTGATAAATACTGCTCTAGACCTCAGTTCCACCCATGAATAAGTAACTGCTACAGGAATTGTTCTCCTGACTAATAAATAGAATAATAAATAAATTAAAACCTAGACAAAACACATTAAGCAACTATTTTTAGATATTATAAGCAATGCAAGATAATGACCCTTGAGAAAGTGAACGTCGCTCAGTCGTGTCCAGCTGTTTGCTACCCCATGGACTATATAGTCCATGGAATTCTCCAGGCCAGAATACTGGAGTAGGTAGCCTTTGCCTTCTCCAGGGGATCTTACCAACCCAGGGATCAAACCCAGGTCTCCTGCATTGAGAAAAGGGATTTAAATATGATGTTTTATGTTCTCCCTGACTATCCACCTGCACGCAAATTCCAAATTGCAGCATGAGGAGGAGGAATCCAAACAAAGCCTAGTGGTCTTGCTAAGTTGAGGAGACAGAGATAAAATTTGAGAAAGCAGCTACAAGTTGCAGAGTAGAATACTGAAAATAAGGGAGCTATATGAAGCTATGTCCCTGGAAATTCATGCAGGATTCCCTCAAATCTTTGCTTGAATATTAACCTGTATATGCATAGGGTCAAGCTCCATAATGACAGGAAAGAACAATCAGCAGAGAGCTGTAAGGCAGGAAATTCCCAGAACTCAAACAGATAATGAAAATCACTTGTTTCCATCAGCCAGAGTAGGCAGATCTCACTTAATTCATAAGGCATTCAGTAAAGTCACCGGAAGGGCTGTAGCTTAGTAACATGGTAAATAGAGCCTACTATACCAGAGCCCTAATGTATACTCCAGACCTGCCTTAAAAAAACTTAAAAGAAACCTCACGAGGATCAATCTGGTCTTCAGTAACTTGAAGTAACTGCAAAACCTTTTGCCTACCAAAACAAAACCATCACTTTTTAAAGGAATACAACAAAATCAAGCACTCAGCAAAGGAAATTCATAATGTTCAGTTTCCGTTGAAAATAATTAGTAAAAATGTAAAAGGTAGCAAATTGTGACTCAAAACCATGAAGAAAATCAGTCAATGGACATAGAACTAGAAATGACATATTTGATGGGGAATTTTCAGACAAGGATGGAAAACAATTATAAATCTTACAACTATGTGTAAGTATCCAAGAGAAAACATGGACATAATGAAGAGAGGAATGGAATATATGTAAGATAACATAGATTATCTAGAGATTACAATGAGATATTTGAAATGAAAAGTCACTGAATGCTTCATGAATTAAGTGAGATCTGCCCAATATCTGCATATCTGACCTAAAATTTCCAGTTAAAAGGCAGACATGTATTCAGAGAAAACCATAATTCCAAAAGATACATGCATCTCAGTAGTCACTGCAGCACTATTTACAACAGTCAGAGCATGGAAGCAACCTAAATGTCCATCTACAGAGAAATGGATAAAGAAGATGTGGTACATATATAAAATGCAATATTACTCCATCATTAAAAAAGAAAAAAATAATGCAATTTATAGCATTATGGCTGGACCCAGAGAATGTAATACTGATTAAAGTAAGTCAGACAGAGCAAAACAACAAAAATGGTTACAAATGAACTTATCTACAAAACAGAAATAGAGTTATAGATATAGAAATAAAACTTATGATTACCAGAGGGTAAGAGTAGGGGGAGGGATAAATTGGGAGGTTGGGATTGACACATAAGCACTACTATATACAAAATAGATAACTAATAAAGACCTACTGAATAGCATAGGAAACTACTCAGTACTCTGCAATCATCTATATGAAAAGAATCTTAAAAAAGAGTATATATCTGCATATACATAACTGATTCACTTTGCTATACACCTGAAACTAACACAGCAATTTAAATCAACTATACTCCAATAATATGACCACTCACCTAGAGCCAGACATCCTGGAATGCGAAGTCAAGTGGTCCTTAGGAAGCATCACTATGAACAAAGGTAGTGGAGGTGATGGAATTGCAGTTGAGCTACTTCAAATCTTAAAAGATGATGCTGTGAAAGTGCTACACTCAATATGTCAGCAAAGTTGGAAAGCTCAGCAGTGGTCACAGGACTGGAAAATGTCAGTTTTCATCCCAATCCCAAAGAAGGGCAATGCCAAAGAATGTTTAGACTATCACACAATTGCACTCATTTCACACCCTAGCAAAGTAATGCTCAAAATTCTCCAAGCAAGGTTTAAACAGTAGGTGAACCATGAACTTTCAGATGTTCAGGCTGGATTTAGAAAAAGCAGAGGAACCAGAGATCAAATCGCCAACATCCATTGGATCAGAGAGAAAGCAAGAGAATTCCAGAAAAACATCTACTTCTGCTTTATAGATTATGCCAAAGCCTTTGACTGTATAGATCACAACAACCTGTGTAAAATTCTTAGAGTTGGGACCACCTGACCTGCCTCTTGAGAAACCTATATGCAGGTCAGGAAGCAACAGTTAGAACTGGACATGGAACAACAGACTGGTTCCAAATAGGGAAAGGAGTATGTCAAGGGTATATATTGTCACCCTGCTTATTTAACCTATATTCAGAGTACATTATGCAAAATGCTGTGCTGGAGGAAGCACAAACTGGAATTAAGATTGCTGGGAGAAATATCAATAACCTCAGATATGCAGATGACACCACTCTAATGGCAGAAAGTGAAGAGGAACTAAAGAGCCTCTTGATGAAAGAGGGAAGTGAAAGAGCTGGCTTAAAACTCAATATTCAAAAAACAAAAATCATGGCATCCAGTCCCATCACTTCATGGCAAATAGATGGGGAAACAAAGCAAACAGTAACAGATTTTCTTGGGCTCCAGTATCACTACAGATGGTGACTGCAGCCATGAAATTAGAAGACTCTTGCTCCTTGGAAGAAAAGTTATGACCAACCTAGACAGCATATTAAAAAGCAGAGACATTACTTTGCCAACAAAGGTCTGTCTAGTCAAAAATATGGTTTTTCCAGTAGTCATGTATGGATGTGAGAGTTGTACTGTAAAGAAAGATGAGTGCCAAAGAATTTATGCTTTTGAACTGTGGTGTTGGAGAAGACTCTTGAGAGTCCCTTGGACTGCAAGGAGATCCAACCAGTCAATTCTAAAAGAAATCAGTCCTGAATATTCATTGAAAGGACTGATGCTGAAGCTCCAATACTTTGGCCACCTGATGCGAAGAGTGGACTCATTGGAAAGGACTCTGATGTTGGGAAAGACTAAAGGTGAAAGGAGAAGGGGACGACAGAGGATGAGATGGTTGGATGGCATCACCAACTTGATGGACATGAGTTTGAGGGAGCTCCAGGAATTTGTGATGGACAGGGAAGCCTGGCATGCTGCAGTCCATGGCGTCACAGAGTCAGATAGGACTGAGCTACTGAACTGATACTCCAATAAATTTTTTTAAAAATCTTTAAAAAGGCAGAGATTGTCACACTGAATATGAAAGCATAACCCAAGGGCATATGCTATATAGAAGAAAACATCAAGTATAAAATCAAAGATAAGTTAAAATTAAAATGATATTTAAAAGATATATGATGCAAATACTAACAAAAAGAAAGAGTGTCTATGTTAACATCACAAGGAATATAACAAAGCATAAGGAGCCACATTTTATAATGATAGAAGGGTCATTTTCTCAAAAAGACAATAATCCTAACTTCTAAAAGCAGAGTTTTATAATACAGGAAGCAAAACAAGAACAGAAAGGAAAAAATAGATAAGTAATTATAGGTGGAGATTTCAACAAACCTTTCTCAGTAATTGATAAAATAGACTGAAAAAATTCAGTAAAAATAAAAGCTGCTGCTGCTAAGTCGCTTCAGTCATGTCCGATTCTGTGCCACCCCATAGATGGCAGCCCACCAGGCTCCTCCATCTCTGGGATTCTTCAGGCAAGAATACTGGAGTGGGTTACCAGTTCCTTCTCTAATACATTCAGTTCAGTTCAGTCACTCAGTCATGTCTGACTCTGCAACCCCATGAACCGCAGCATGCCAGGCCTCCCTGTCCATCACCAACTCCTGGAGTTCACTCAGACTCATGTCCATCAAGTAAATGATGCCATTGAGCCATCTCATTCTCTATTGTCCCCTTCTCCTCCTGCCCCCAACCCCTCCCAGCATCAGGGTCTTTTCCAATGAGTTAGGTCTTCACATGAGGTGGCCAAAGTACTGAAGTTTCAGCTTTAGCATCATTTCTTCCAAAGAAATCCCAGGGCTGATCTCCTTCAGAATGGACCAGTTGGATCTTCTTGCAGTCCAAGGGACTCTCTCATGAGGTGGCCAAAGTACTGGAGTTTCAGCTTTAGCATCATTCCTTCCAAAGAAATCCCAGGGCTGATCTCCTTCAGAATGGACCAGTTGGATCTTCTTGCAGTCCAAGGGACTCTCAAGAGTCTTCTCCAACACCACAGTTCAAAAGCATCAATTCTTCAGTGCTCAGCTTTCTTCACAGTCCAACTCTCACATCCATACATGACCACTGGAAAAACCATAGCCTTGACTAGACAGACCTTTGTTGGCAAAGTAATGTCTCTGCTTTTGAATATGCTATCTAAGTTGGTCATAATTTTCCTTCCAAGGAGTAAGCATCTTTTAATTTCATGGCTGCAGTCACCATCTGCAGTGGTTTTGGAGCCCCCCAAAATAAAGTCTGACACTCTTTCCACTGTTTCCCCATCTATTTGCCATGAAGTGATGGGACAGGATGCCATGATCTTCATTTTCTGAATGGTGAGCTTTAAGCCAACTTTTTCACTTTCCACTTTCACTTTCATCAAGATGCAAGCTGTCACTTCAGCCATGTCTGACTCTGTGCGACCCCATGGACAGTAGCCCACCAGGCTCCTCCGTCCACGGGATTCTCCAGGCAAGAAAAAAGAAAAGAGGACTTGAAAAACACTTGAACCAACTTGAACTAATTGACGTTTACAAGCAGCATGTAACTCAGAGAACTTATAATGTTCTCTGACCACGCAAAAAATAATCAATAACAAAAAATTAATAAATAAATTTCAAAATGTATTCAAATCAAACAAAATACTTATGAATAGTCCATGGATAAAACAAAAATCATAACAAAATTTAAAATATCTTGAATGACAATGCAAACATATCAAAATATATGACATGCAACTAAAAAAATGCTAATGGAATTTATAGTTTTAAGTACTTACGTTAGAGGAGAAGAAAGGTGTAAAATAAATTATCTAAGCAT
>SJYC01050409.1:0-32752 GCA_006408675.1 Madoqua kirkii | reverse complement strand
ATTGACTAGTTTTCTGTGATTATGGTTTCAGTGTGTCTGCCCTCTGATGCCCTCTTGCAACACCTACCATCTTACTTGGGTTTCTCTTACCTTGGACGTGCCGTGAAGAGACACCCATCATCAGGGAAATCCAAATCAAAACCACAATGAGATGTCACCTCACCCCTGTCAGAATGGCTGTTATTGAAGAGACAAGAGCTAAGTGCTGGCAGGGGTATAGAGAAAAGGAAAACCTTGTACATTGTGGGTGTTGTTGTCCAGTCACTCAGTCATGTTCAATTCTTTGTGATCCCATGGACTGCAGCATGCCCATCATCCCTGTCTTTCACTATCTCCTGCAGTTTGTTCAGATCCATGTCCATTGAGTTGGGGATGCTATCTAACCACCTCATCCTCTGCCACCCCCTTCTCCTTTGGCCTTCAATCTTTCCCAGCATCAGGGGAATGATAGGTAAGAATGTAAATTATCATAGCCACAACAGAAAAGAGTATAGAGGTTCCTCAAAAATACTAGAAATAGAACTACCATATAATCCAGCAATCCCATTTCTGGATGTATACCCAAAGGAAATGAGTTCAAGATCTTGAAGGTATATCTGTACTTCTAAATAGACATATGAATACCAGCAAGGGGGCAGGGGCAGAACAGGAAGTGGGATGAACTGAGAGACTGGGATTGACATATATACATTCCTATGGCATCCAGTCCCATCACTTCATGGGAAATAGATGGGGAAACAGTGGAAACAGTGTCAGACTTTCGTTTCTTAGGCTCCAAAATCACTGCAGATGGTGACTGCAGCCATGAAATTAAAAGACACTTACTCCTTGGAAGAAAAGTTATGACCAACCTAAATGTATATTCAAAAGCAGAGACATTACTTTGCCGACTAAGGTCCGTCTAATCAAGGCTATGGTTTTTCCTGTGGTCATGTATGGATGTGAGAGTTGGACTGTGAAGAAGGCTGAGCACTGAAGAATTGAGGCTTTTGAACTGTAGTGTTGGAGAAGACTCTTGAGAACCCCTTGAACTAGAAGGAGATCCAACCAGTCCATTCTGAAGGAGATCAACCCTGGGATTTCTTTGGAAAGAATGATGTTAAAGCTGAAACTCCAGTACTTTGGCCACCTCATGCAAATAAGGTGACTCATTGGAAAAGACTGATGCTGGGAGGGATTGGGGGCAGGAGGAGAAGGGGACGACAGAGGATGAGGTGGCTGGATGGCATCATGGACTCAATGGACGTGAATCTGAGTGAACTCCGGGAGTTGGTGATGAACAAGGAAGCCTGGCGTGCTGCAATTCATGGGGTTGCAAAGAGTCAGACACGACTTAGTGACTGAACTGAACTGAACTGATGTATAAAATAGGTAACTAACGAGAACCTAGTATGTAGGACAGAGAACTCTACTCAGTGCTCTGTGGTGACCTAAATGTGAAGAAAAACCAGAAGGAAGGGGATATCTGTATGCATATAGTTGATTCTCTTTGCCGTACAGCAGAAATTAACACAACATGTAAAACACCATACTCCAATAAAAATTAATTTTAAAAAAGGTTTATTTGTACCCCCATGTTCAATGTTCATTGCAGCACTGTTTATAACAGCCCAACTATGGAAACCTACACGTTCATCTATAGATGAATGGGGAAAGAAGTTTTGATACATACACACATACATAAACATAATGGAATATTATTTAGACATGAGAAGGAAGGAAATTCTTCCATTTGAAGCAACATGGATGGATCCTGAAAGCATTATTCTAAGTGAAACAGGCAGAAAGAGAAAGACAGATACTATATGATATCAACTTATATGTGAAATCTATAAACCTGAATTTACAGAAAAAAAGAGAGCAGAATGGTGGTGGCCAGGGGCTAGAGTATGGGGGAAATAGTGAGATGTTGGACAAAGAACTTGACTTTCAGTTATAAGACGAATTAATTCTAGGGATCTAATGCATAGCATGGTGATTAAAGAATAGATGTTAAGTGTTCTCACCACAAAAGAAACAAATGACAACTATGCGAGGTTCTAGAGGTGCTAACTAACATTACTGTGGTAATCATTTAACAATACGTGTTTGTCAAGTCAACATAGGTGTCTACCTTTAACTTACATGATGTTATATGTCAATAATATCTCAATAAAGCTGGAAAACATTAATTCCAAGAACATCCTAGACAGAGAGCAATCAAAGAGAAAATAAGAAGAGAACCAAAAAAAATTTTTTTAAGTTAAAATGCCCCATGTTGTCAGACCTATATGGGGAAATGAGCAAATTAGTACACTGTATAAATTGTTACAAATTTTCTAGGAAGATGTGGTTAGTAATATATGTCAAGTAATATAATATATCCCAAGGACTACATGTAGCCCAGCCCACCAGGCTTCTCTGCCTATGGGATTCTCCTGGCAAGAATATTGAGTGGGTAGCCATTCCCTTCTCTAGCAGATCTTCCTGACCCAGGGAACAAACCTGAGTCACCCACATTGCAGGCAGACTGTTTACTATCTGAGCCACCAGGGAAGCCCCAACATATGTCAAGAGCCCTAAAAACTCCTATCTTCTTTGATGCAGCCATTCTACTCCTAGGAATTTATCCTAAAGAAATAATCCAAGATGTAGACTGAAATTTATACACAATAATATCTGTGAATGGTCATATGACAGAGGGACCTTGAAACAAACCAAATGTCTCATAAAAGAGAAATGGTTCAATCAGTCAATAATAGCATATCCACGTGTAGCTAGGTGTTATACTCTTCTTCCCCAAACTACTCTACAGTTTTTCCTAAGGGCACCTTAATTATATAATAGAAGGAGAGTATTTTATCCTATGGATATTCACAGTGCTTGTCATGCCATTTCCCAGTCTGCTGTGGGCCATCATTAACATCACAGACAATCTCCAAACTGGCACAAAGATCTTCCTGCCCCTGCTGGGTCTGACTCCTTTCCCCTTCCCCTGCAGAGGACTGAGCTTGTGCATAGGAAATAAATGTCTGCTGGTAAACTGATGTCAAGTGCTGGTCCAAGGAGATAAAGTTGCTGAAATAGGCTGCAGGATTTGGTTTTCCTATTTAACAGATGAGGAAACAGACTTGGAATCAGTGGCCCCTTGTTCCTCAAGTGATAAGCAGTGATGCCAAGACTTGAGCCCAGGTCTGTCTGACTACACATCAGAATCCTTGCTATTACAATAGTCCCCTCTTCTGCGCCTCTACCACTTCATTCCTCTTTCTTCAACTTTCCATGTGGAAATTTGTCCCTTTACTTCAAGGAATTCACCTTCCTGAATTGGCTGCAAGGAAACTAGCCTCTCCACTAACTTGCAACTTGTGAAAATTTATCCCAACCACAAACGTCCCCATATTCTCCCCTTCTCCAAAAGTCACTTCTACACACACTCCCATGATACTGCAGTTTGCTGCGGTTTTCTTTTTCCTTTTTTTGGTTGTCACAATTTTTTAAAAAATATTCTACCAAGTGGACTGGGGGTGGGGAAGTCAAATAGTTACTATATTTATACTGTGAATGGATTTAGGTGATAATAAAGGCAGATGTTGCTATAGCAACACACATTCTAGGATCCCATACACATCTTTTTGCCTTTGTGCAAAGTGCACTGGATTGTAGCTAACATCTCTCCAAACAGTCTGTGCAGATCGGGCACACTGACCATTGTGTGGAGAGGTCAGGGCCAGCTCACACACCTGGGGCTCCTCAGTTATCAAAACTCTGGCTGCAGCCTGCGGCTTCAGGTAAACCTGGAGGCCACACAGCCTCAGGAGAACTGTCTGGAAGCTGTGTTGTCTCCCTCCTGGGTAAACTCTCTCCCTAGTTCCCCTTTTCTTTCCCTCTTTTTCATGCTGGTACTAAATTATGCTGACTGGTTAATGACAGCCTGAGTTATTTTCTGAACACCAGTGGCAGGAGGAGAGTAGGGTGTTCACTGTGATAATAACCCACCTTGGTGTGAGGGAGGAAGCCCCAAGGCACACCCTGTGTGCCATGCAGTGAAAATAGCCCAGCACCTCTTTCCTTGGAAACCCTCCTCACTTAGCTGGGAGTTCTTGACCAAGGATTTTCCCACAACTCTCCTGGCCCCAGGTATCCAGGACCTCTGAACATCACACAAAGGGGAAAACAATAGGCTAGGATGTAAAGGGCGTGTGTCCTAGCCCCGGCTCTGCCATGTAAGAACTGAAGGACTTGTCTGAGACATAGTCCCCTCCCTTGTAAAAGAAGACTGCATCTCTAGAGAAAGTGCTAACTTGGTATCTTCATTCACAAGTAGGTGAAAATGATAGCAACTAGCAAAGCCACTGCCCACCAGCATTCATCATTTTTACACAAAATAGGAGCCATAAACCAAAAAGAGAAATGCCAAGTTGTAGAAACTTAGTCATCAGATAGCAGGCAAGGGACTCATCTTTTGCTGTCATATCTTTTTGTCCGCTGATACAATGGACATGAACTTGGGCAAACTCCAGGAGATGGTAAGGGATCATCTTACCATCCAAGACTTGAGCCTGGGTCTGTCTGGCTGCAAATCAGAATCCTTTCTATTACAATATTCCCCTTGTCTGCAACTTTACCATTTCATTCCTCTTTCTTCAGCTTTTCATGTGGAAATTTGTCCCATTTTCTAAGAATTCACCTTCCTAAATTGGCTGCAAGGAAATTCAGGGAGGCCTGGCACACTGCAGTCCATGGGTCACAAAGAGTCGGACCTGACTGAGAGGCTGAACAACAATAGGCAAGGGATGTGCTCTCCTAGCAATGGGCTCCCATGGTGACCATCTACACATAGGACTGTCACTTGATGACATGAACTCCATCTGCCCACCATGAAGCCACTGAGTGCTCAGGAGCTCTTGAGTTGGTATAGGAGGCAGGCAGGCAAATGGCAGTAGACACACAATGTGATGAATGCCGTGGTGGGTGTGTGCTTCGAAGAGAGTGAAAATGAAAGTGTTAGTCGCTTAGTCAGGTCGACTCTTGGATACCTCATGGACTGTAGCCCACCAGGCTCCTCTGTCCATGGTATTCTCCAGGCAAGAATATTGGAGTGGGTTGCCATTTCCTCCTCCAGGGGGATCAAACTCGGGTCTCTAGCATTGCAGGCAGATTCTTTAGCATCTGAGCCACCAGGGAAAGCCTTTGAAGAGGGACACCAAAACCACAGGGAGGTGATAGCTGTGTGAACTTGGGCAAGCTACCCAATTTCTCTGAGCCACAGTTTTCTCATCTGTGAATTGGGGGAGCAGGACAGTGACCCATGAGGCTGTTCCTGCTTACACGAGCCTTCAAAGCCCTGTTGGACTCCTGGACCTAGGAAGCCTTTGGATCAAAGCTCCTCCAGAGGGGACACATGTAGGAGCTCTTCAGATGACCCCACTTTACAGTAGCATTGCAGTATCCACAAAAGGTGGGAGACTCATGAAAGACATGCTCCCTTTGCTCCAGGAGAACCTGAGCACACAGTGGCTCAGCAGCTTTATAAGATCGCACAGTGGGACGGACTGTCAGGCATCTCATCTCCTTAGCCAGGACTTCCCACCAGACCAAGTCTGAAGCGTCAGTAATTTGAATTGATGAGAAGAAAAGACTGAGGTAGGTTATTGAACCTGGCCAATTAACAAGTAAACAAATACACAATTGCAAGCCAAAGTCCTGGCTAACCCAATGTACTCATCTCATTTAATTTGACATGAGTCGTTTAGTTTTAATTAGGACAATGCTTCATGGTGTATTAGTAGGAGTCCTGTAGTATATGTTGTGGAAATAATGAAGGCTTAGCAACGAGACCTGTTTCAGTGCTCTGCTATTAAACCTTCACTGAGAAGGGAGGCGAGGCTGCCAGGCTCTTTATGGAAATGATTGGGTTTGAAAATTAGCACCGTCAGAAAGATCTAGGTGAGAGAGAGTCTGGCAAAGCCTCCAAACTCCAGCAAACCCAAGAATGCTCAGCTCATGGGACTGAGGGCCAAGCCCACTGCTAAACCCCAGGATCACCCAGTTTTGCAGATCTCATCTGAACTCGGTCACATTTGACTCCTTGAACCTGAACCCTCCTGGCATACCATTTGTTTCCCTAATGGGAGAGGAACCAAGATTCACACCTCTCTCTCACTGGTTGGATGAGAATGGGGCTTCTCTCCCTTGCACCTTCTCAATCTGCTCAGTCAAGTTGCTCCATCATGAGATGGTTCTATTCATTCTCAGCAGTAGGATAGCTAGTTTCCTCCTCTCCCTCTCCCCACCCAATTTCAGAGTTTCTTTTTTAAAAATTCATTTTTAGAATTTTTAAAAATATTTATTTATTTGGCTGCACTTGGTCTTAGTTGCAGCACGTGGGGTCTTTGATCTTCTTTGCAACATACCAGATCTTTTTTTATTATTATTGAGGCATGTGGGTTCTCTCTTGTGGCATGTGGGATCTAGTTCCCTCATCAGAGATCAAACCTGGACTCTTGCACTGAGAATGCCGTCTTAGCCACTGGACCACCAGGGAAGTCCTCCAATTTCAGGCTGAATTCCTCACCTCTAGCCTTGCCTCTCCTTCCAGTGGACACCAGGAGAGCACTCCCTTCCCAGCCCCTCTAAGGAACTCCCATCCTTTGTCCCTTAGCAGAGGAGCATCCCTGGCACTGTTCTCTCTCCATCATTTGCCGTTTTAGCCTTTCTCCTTTCACCTATGGAACAAGAAGTTTGTCTTTGAAAGCAGCTCCAGGTATCACTGAATAAGAAGATATGCTAAAGCTGAAACTCCAGTACTTTGGCCACCTCATGCGAAGAGTTGACTCATTGGAAAAGACTTTGATGCTGAGAGGGATTGAGGGCAGGAGGAGAAGGGACAACAGAGGACGAGATCGCTGGATGGCATCATCGACTCGATGGACGTGAGTCTGAGTGAATTCCAGGGGTTGGTGATGGACAGGGAGGCCTGGCGTGCTGCGATTCATGGGGTCGCAAAGAGTCGGACACGATTGAGTGATTGAACTGAACTGAACTGAAGCGCCTGGAAAAGGAAACACCTGCTTCTGACTCTAAGGTCACCACCATGTTATAGAAAATTGCTCAAGGCTGGTGCACTGGGATGACCCAGAGGGATGGGATGGGGAGGGAGGTGGGAGGGGGATTCAGGATGGGGAACACATGTACACCCATGGCTGATTCATGTCAATGTATGGCAAAACCACTACAATATTGTAAAGTAATTAGCTTCCAATAAAAATAAATAAATTAAAAAATAATAATTATGTAAAAAGAAAAAAAAATAAAATGCACTGAACTGACAGACTGAAGCACACAAGTCTAGGCCAGCCCTGCCACACCACCAGCGCTAAAATCTTGGATAAGCCATTTGCTTCTCAGGCTCAACTTCCCTTCTATAAAACAAGGGAATTTCACTAAAGCATTTCTGAGATGCCAGAGAGGAAAAAGTTCATTTCCTCAAGGCCACCTCTTTCAGACATACTGGGCTGCTACATTTGTCCTGGGCCTCTCTCCTTCTCCCTCCCTCCTTTACTCCCCACCTCTCTCCCTCTGTCTTCCGCTCACCTCCTCCTCCCCAAGGCTGTTTCCTTCTTAGGATTTAGTAAGTCATCACCAAGGAAGACACTCTGTAAATCTATGTCTCCATGTTTCTGCAGCTCCATCCCGTGGTACCTAGGCTGCTCAACCAGGAGAAATAGTCCCAGAAGCCCTTGGCCTCATAAGGAGGAGGAACATTGTTGGGACCCCAACTACTAAAATGGAAATGCTTGAAAGAAACTCGCAAATCTTCAGGCCCCTGGAAGGTGAAAAAAGTAAGGAACTTCAGCTCTTGAGAATAAAATTTGGAGGCCTGGACAGTGAATGTATTGGGGGGGATGAGCATTACTGCATCTTGATTGACTCTGGATTCTTGTTTGTTTGTTTTTAGTGAACTATTATCAATGCACTGACTCAATGGACATGAGTCTGACCAAATTCCAGCAGGCAGTGAAGGACAGGGAAGCCTGGCGTGCTGCAGTCCATGGGGTCACAAAGAGTCAGACACAACTGAGCAACTGAACAACAACATTTATCAATTTAACTCTACCAAGTGCTTGGCATTGGGATCAGTGTGATTAATGAGTAAAGACACCATTCCTGCCCTCAAGGAGCTGTGAACAGTGGGGGAGATGGACTTAGTAAATGGTAAATACAGTGTGGAGGAGAAGCGGCGGTGTATGAGAGCATGTCACAAAGCTCCTGAGCCCCCAGGTGTTAGAACAGACTTCTTAGAAGAGGGTCAGTCAAGCTAAGATCTGTCTTCATCTAAAGTAGTCTCTCAGCAGCACTCACCATTCCTGCCCTCAAGGAGCTGTGAACAGTGGGGGAGATGGACTTAGTAAATGGTAAATACAGTGTGGAGGAGAAGCGGCGGTGTATGAGAGCATGTCACAAAGCTCCTGAGCCCCCAGGTGTTAGAACAGACTTCTTAGAAGAGGGTCAGTCAAGCTAAGATCTGTCTTCATCTAAAGTAGTCTCTCAGCAGCACTGGATGTAGTTAATACCCCCCTTCTCCTACCTGAAACACTGGCTTCACTTAATTTTCTTCCTATTTAGCTAATGCTTCCTAATCTCCTCTGCTGGAGCCTCCCTATATTCTGAACTTTTAAATGTTAGAGCATCCTCCTTGGATCTTCAGACTTCTTCTCTTCCCCACTGTTCTCATTCACTAGCAAAGCTCATCCATCTCTAGGCAGTAAGCACCACCTACCCAGGTGGTGTAGTAGTAAAGAACCTGCCTGCCAGTGCAAGAGATGTAAGAGTTGTGGGTTCAATCCCTGGGTCAGGAAGCTCCCCTGGAGAAGGGCATGGCAATCCACTCCAGTATTCTTGCCTGGAGAATCCCTGTGGATAGAGGAGCCTGGCAAGCTACAGTCCATGGGGTCACAAAGAGTCGGACATGACTGAGTAACTTAGCATGCATGTACCACTGGTAATCATCAAATTTTTATTTCTAGCTCTGACCTCTCCCTCTCATCACTAACTTAACAGCTCCCCTTCAAGCTCTAACAGGTATCTTTAACTTAATATGATCGAAACTGATCACAATTTCACCTCTCCCAAAGAGATGTATCCCCCTCAATCCTTTCCTCTCAGGCCAAAACCTGGAGTCTTTAAGTTCTCCTTTACTCTCATGCCAACATTCAATCCATCAATCAACCACTCTTGTGTCATCTCTACCTAGGCCCTAATTTGGTCTCTTCTCACCACCCCCATGGAGCTTCCCAGATGGCGCTAGTGGTAAAGAATCCACTCACCAATGCAGGAGACACAAGAGACGCGGGTTTGATCTCTGGGTCAGGAAGATCCTCTGGAGTAGGAAATGGCACCCCACACCAGTATCCTTGCCAGGAAAATTCCATGAGCAGAGTAGCCTCGCAGGCTACAGTCCATGGACTCTCAAAGAATCAGACACGAGTGTGTACAAGCCTTAGCACAGCACCTCCCTGGCTCTCACCTTGTTCCAAGCCACCACATCTCACGCCTCCCTCTGAGACTTCAGCATTGGCCTCCTAACACATCATCTCCACTTTGTCCCTAAAATCAGAGTGATTCTTTTAAACTGTAAGTCAGATCCTGTCACTCACCGGCTCAGCCTATCCCCACCACCAGGGGTTTCCTATGTCACTTTGAATAAAATCACAAATCCCTCCCATCCCATCATAGAGTGTGATGTAATCTGGGCCTCCGCCTCTCTGGCCTGGACTCCTCTCACCTCCCCACCACACTCACAGCCCTGAACCTGGCTCCCTGCCCCCTGCATGTGCCTACTGTCTCTCTCCACTCCTCCCCTTGGTCTTCCCTGTCTGCTCCACCCTCTTCTGCTAGATACCTGCTTGACTTTCTCCCTCACATCACGTGTCATTTCCTCAGAGAGGCCTCTGTAGCATAGATATTTTTGCCAGATTCAGATGAAGCATTCATCTTTGAAGAGATCTTTCCAGGAAGGTGCTACTCACAGGGGAAACCAGGAATAGGTTTTGAGGCCTCAAATTCTAGGCATGCTGGGAGGCTGACACTACCCTTCCTCACCCTTAGTCCTATAGGAACAAGGCAAGGATATTGTTCTTCAGTCACTAAGTCATGTCCAACTCGTTGCAACCCCATAGACTGCAGCACACCAGGCTTCCCTGTCCTTCACTATCTCCTGGAGCTTGTCAAACTCATGTCCATTGAGTTGGTGATGCCATCCAACCATCTCTTCCACTGTCTTCCCCTTTGCCTCCTACCCTCAATCTTTCCCAGCATCAGGGTCTTGTCCAGTGAGTCAGCTCTTTGCATCAGGAGGCCAAAGTAACGATGTTCCCAGAGCCCGTGTGAGAGCTGGAACGGGGTGTGAAAGTGCCTGGTGGAGCTGTGGTTGTCGATCAGCCATGGCAGGGCAGGGAGCGTCAAGAACACCAGCCTGCCCTTCCCACCCTTGGCCCTCCTCTTGGTACGTTCTTTTGGCCAAATCCAAGTGGAATTTAGAGGGCCAGGGAGCCCTGGTGATACCGTGCAAGGAGTTCAAGTACAAGATCATGAACAGGACACAGAGCAGATCCAGGATAAATGGAGTTACTCAGTGCATCAGTATTTCTGGCTCCTCTCCTTCCAGGCACAAGGTAGGGCCCCACATTCCCACCATCCTTGAAATCAGATACAGCATGCAAGTTACCCTGGCCAATATCACTTCTAGATATGAGTCTTCACGTTCCCCCATTCGCCTGCTCTCATGACCAGGGGCAGTACAGAGGTTGAAGAGAGTCAGCCTGGGTTGCAGGGTGATAAAGATGTGGAGTAGAATCCAGGCTGTCCCACAGTGGACAAGCAGCATGAGCGGGAAGCCCCAGAAACTGGGAGTTATTCTGTTACTGCTCTTTCACTTAGTTTATCCTGATCCACTTTTTCTGCTGAAAGAGCAGCCTCCCTCACCAGAACACCTTCCTCTGCCTTGTATTCCTCGTGCAACTGACCACTGCCTGATAAACCGTGATGTGTCCTAGTTGTCTGTCTCCCTGCTCTAACAGGCAAACCGTGGGGGCAGGGCTTTGGTTCACTACCAATACTCAGCACCTAGAGCAATATCTGGTTGAGAGCAGATGCTGAAATTCATTGTCGATTGGATGAATGAATAAGTGAGTGCATAATAACATATATGTATGACTAATTATACCCTAGACCCCTTCTCAGAAATGATGTCTAAAGCAATTCTGTGAAAGATTAAACAATTCACTAGGGTCACCAAGTTTAAGTCATGGAGTGGTTTGTAAAGGCATTTTGACTCCAGAGCCCAAGCCTGTAACAACTTTGCCACTTACCAGTATGAAGAGGGAGAAGGCAATGGCACCTCACTCCAGTACTCTTGCCTGGAAAATCCTATGGACGGAGGAGCCTGGAAGGCTGCAGTCCATGGGGTCGCTAGGGTCGGACACAACTGAGCAACTTTACTTTTACTTTTCACTTTCATGCATTGGAGAAGGAAATGGCAACCCACTCCAGTGTTCTTGCCTGGAGAATCCCAGGGACAGGGGAGCCTGGTGGGCTGCCGTCTATGGGGTCGCACAGAGTCGGGCACGACTGAAGCGACTTAGCAGCAGCAGCAGCATGAAGGGGGCTTGATGGGGAAGTGCAAGATAAGCCATTCTGAGCCCAGGGCAGAGGCTGGAGAGAGCCAGGCAGCCGACCTACCACCTCAAAGTGTTAGTTACCACTGGAGCTAAGAGTGACAACCGATAAACTATACAAGGTAACGGGGAAAATTAAAAACTACATTGGCTATGTAAAAATAATGCTAATTACAGTCATTTATGTGAATTGCTTACCATTTCTGCCTAATTACCAGGCAGCACAACAATTATGTAGATCTTTAACTAATGTCAACCTAACTTCGTTGCAAGTTTTATTTGATTATAACTATAAAAGCTAAAAACAAGAGCTTAGTCCAGCAGTGAGCTGGTTGCTCATGGAGACTGGTTCTCTGCCCAGAATTTAAAATTAGAGCGGAATTACCTTGTCCCTGGCAGTTACTGCCTGTATTGTTAGTGATCTTCCAGGTAGAAGCATTTCATCTGGACTAGAAGCTCCTTGCGGCTGGTACTGGCTCATTCTTCCTGGCTTCGTTATCCCCTCCCTCCTCAGATCCCAGGTCAGCCCTGAATAGAGGGGGCCTCTTGTGCCTTTGTTCATCTGTCGCTGCCCTAACTCTGGAAGAAATGGGTCTGTCTCATGTGCCTCTGAGTCTCTTCTCACTGCCTGGAGGCTGAGGATATGAGATCGGCTGAAGAATGCATGTCTCTACTGGCTATGAACATGGCAAGCCTGAGCCCTGTAACAGGCCTTCAGAAGAAGTAGGGCAAGGGTGGGATAGAATGGTTAATGGTGTAGGGTTATGAGAAGCATCCATGAAATGCTATAACAGAGAGCACCAGCTGTCCCTCCAGTATCCTTTCCCTCCTTCAACAGTAAAAAGAGTTTTAGCTAGGCACATGGAAGCCCAGATAACAGCCATACTCCCAAGATCCTTTGCAGTGAGGTGTGGCCAATGGGATGTCAGCCAAAGTGATGTATGCAAATATACAACCACGACTTGAAAAGGGAAGGAGTGGACCTCGCCTTCCTCTTTCCCTTCTTTCCTTTCTGGCTAGGGTACAGGATGGATGTTAGAACTTAAACAAGCCTCCCTGGAGCCAGGACAGAATGTAGGTGTTGAGACATCAGAGCAGCAAGATCAAAGCAGCTTGGGTCACCACACCACTGCAGAGCAGTACAGCTGTGCTTGTGTGACAGATGTGCATCACTGTCAAAGCACAGCAAATAGTAGAATGTAGTAAAATAACTAGGAAATGATGAGTTTTGAGTACTCATTGCCCTTGTTTTTAAAATTGTTTATTTCCTTTTTTGAAGCACCCCTACTTATTATTTACTTATTTAACTGCACTGGGTCATAATTGGAGCACCTGGTACCTTCAGTCTTGACTGTGGGATGCAAACTCTTAGTTGCAGCATGGGGGACTCAGTTCTTTGACCAGGGATCAAACCCAGCCCCCCCCACCCCCCGCCCTGCATTGGAAGCTCAGAATGCCAGGGAAGTTCCAGTTTACTGCTTTTTAAATTTATATAATTAAAACTTTAATGATGGCTATGCTCAATGACAGCTCATAAGAAATTTGAAAATTTATGCCAGCTCCAGCTTCAGGTCTTTATCAAAGTAGCAAAACCTGAGTCCTAACTAATACAAAGGTGATACTGGAAGTGGGAGGTGGGCTGAGATCATAGTCTCAGATATATGTGATGTATAACTTCGCCCATGGATGACCCAGGCTTGCCTAAAAAATTATGTTGCTCCAGGGATAACTTTGAAGCAAAAATTCTAAAGCTTCTATCAGTTATTGCTGAAAAATGTCCTTGTAATCTAGTCTGACTCTAACTTGAACACACCCACATCTGGGGAGTGTTATGATTCTCGATAATGGCTAAGGCCCTTCCTGCCCAAAGCCTGGTCTTCTGCAAGGCCTAGCAGAGCATCCCTGCCTCTTTCCCACTTGCCCCTCTTGGGACTTTCTCTTTCCAGTTTAAGGGCAGAGAGGATATTTCTCTGGTGAGAGGCATAGGGCCTGATCTAAACTTTCACTTTTGCAGACGCGGGATGAAAGTCAAGTTTAAGACTTGCATCCAATAAATCTACACAGATTAAGTGGAATAAGAAACATCTCAGGATAAGAATAAGACACATCTCAGATTAAGTGGAATAAGACACATCTACTACATGTTTAGTAGAATCCCAAATTGTTAACAGAAAGAAAGAAGGAAAAGAGAAAGAAAGGCATCTATATATGCTGTATATATGCTTAGCTGAGCCAAGAGAAAGTTGTAGAAGGACACTCACCAACAGGTAATCTCCTGGGTTACCTCAGGACATAGAGCAGGCTGGGGAGAGGGTAACTTTTCTTTATATGCATCTATATTATCCAGATTAATGCAGCAAAGATTACTTTTAATTTGTCATTTTAACACATTCAAAAGTGATATGAAATATATATGAGTTAAAGTGAGTGAACTCGAGCTATAGTATATCAACATGAATAAATCTTAAATGGTAACTTTGAGCAAGAGAGTAATGAAAACAATACATAAAATATTAAAACAATATATTATATATTTTTTATGGATATGTAATACAAAGCAATAGTATATAAGAATATATATGGGGATATTAAGCCCAAATTCACATTAATAAGAGAATGAGATCTGAAGGAATATACAGACTCTTTCAGTTGATCTGCAGTACATTTGTGGTGTATGTTTTCATGCGTGTGTGTGTGCTAAGTCGCTTCAGTCAGGTCTGACTCTGTGTGACCCTATGGACTGTAGCCTACCAGGCTCCTCTGTCCATGGGATTCTCCAGACAAGAATACTGGAGTTGGTTCCCATGCCTTCTCCTGGGGATCTTCCCAATCCAGGGATTGAACCCGTGTCTCTGTCTCCCGCTTTGGCAGGCAGGTTCTTTACCACTAACACCACATGGGAAGCTGGTATGCTTTCATATAACATGGCAAATGTTAAGATTTTATAAAGTTAGGTGATAGATACACAATTGTTCCTTATATGTACATGCTTAAAATATTCCATAATAAAAATTCCCTTAACTTTTCATTTTAAAAATGTATTTATTCACATGAATAAATGCAATCACAAGAAGAAAATGTGTACCATATACATATATCCATTAAAGTATGTATCTCATTGTGTTGTCATTACATAGTTGTATTTCCATATCACTATCAGATTATGTCTTTGAGAGCAGAGACTGTATTTTTCAATCCATCCAGAGAGCTTGTGCTATAGCCTCATCCAACATCTTTTGTGCCCCTGTTATATACCAGATGCTTCTCCTAGGCTCTAGTACTACAAGCAGGTAATTCAGAATCACCCCCTGCTTTTAAGAATCTTACACCTTGGACTTCCATGGTGGTACAGTGGCCAGGAATCCACTCCCAAAGCAGGAGACATGGGTTCAATCGCTCTTCTGGGAAGATCCCACATGACTCAAAGCCACCAGCCCATGTGCCACAACTGCTGAACCTGTGCTCTGGAGCCCAGGAGTTGCAACTGCTGAGCCTGCATGCCACAGCTACTGAAGCCCTCACGCTCTAGGGCCACAACTACTGAGTCTGTGTGCTGCAACTGCTGAAGCCCACTTGCCTAAAGCCTGTGCCCCACAACAGGAGAAGCTGCCACAGTGAGAAGCCCACACACTGCAACTAGAGAGCAGCCCCTCTCTCAGGAGCTAGAGAAAGCCCGAGGGCAGCAACAGTAACTCAGCACAACCAAAACTAAATTAAAAATGTATAAGAAAGAATCCGACACCTTGCAGGAGAGATGGATGAACAACTACCCAACTGTAATTCACCAGATCTGCTCTATGGTTCAGACACATGGCCCAGGCGGTGCGTCTTCTGCCCATAAAGTAGCACACAGCCATGCAGAGGCAGCATCTGGGAGGAGGCAGACTTCTGCCCGTCTCCCCGCTCCATAGCTCACAGACACGGGACCTTGAATAAATTATACAACTTCTCTAAGTCTTATTCCCCACTGACAAACTCTTTCCTGGGTTGTAAGTAGTTAGATAATCTCACTGGAAACAACCTGGTACTTTGCCAGGGCAGCCAGTGCTCAGTAACAATTGCAACACATGGGGGAAACTGAGGCTTGGGAAAGGTGAATGATTCCACCCAGATCAAGCTATAGTGGGTGACTGAGATTCTAAACCACATGTGTGTTCCCCAAGGTACCTCAAACACAGTAAGTTTCCTGGATGTTCAATGAGTGCTTACTGAATTGAGACAATGTCCAATTCAAAGTCAATTCTTTCATCACGGAATCTTTTGAAGCTAAAAGAAAGTTAAAAGAATAAATTACTTAATCATAATAGGAAGGTCAAGACAGAGAGGGCCACAAACTCCAAGCTCTCAAGGCAGGTGAGGCCACCTCCAGGTCTCCCTCCTCCTGCACAGCACACCTCCCAAGTCCACAGGTACTCTTCTGCTCTCCCTGGATGGCACACCTCCTCTCTCACCAGTGCCTGACACTGAAGATAACTCTTCTCTCATCAAATCCATCCTTCTTGGACCTTCAAGATACCACTTGCCCGTGGGTTTCCTCCTACTTGACTATCATCTCCCTTCCATTTCCTGCCTGGCAGCTCCTTCTCTACCTGTGGCTTTGGGAGAATTTTGGATGTCCTTGTGCCTGATCAGGCTAGTGTGGGGGTCCAGAGGGACCACCTGGAAGGGCTAGCTTATGTCACCAGAGCAGAAAAGTCTCCCCTGATAGCACTGAGACATTATGTGTATCTAACGGTACCCTTGGCTTATATCATTTCACTGAATTCTCTGAATAACCTTCTGAGATGGACTTTATTATTCTACTTCAAAGATGAAAAAACCACCACTAAGGCAAGTCAGAGTTCTGGCCCAGAGTCACACAGAGCAAGAGGTAGATTCAGGATTTGACCTCCTGAGACCAGGACTTCCCCACTGCATAACCGCCTCTTTGGAACAGCATTAGAGATGGTCCTCAGCTTGAGGACAAATCACACAAAACCTGCAAAAGGAAGAAAAGGAATCTCCGTGTGCATTCACCTTCTTGCATTGCCATTCAAACTCAATATTCATGGCCCACATCTTGAGCAGCTGGGTCTGGAGTCTATAGTCACGTTCCCAACCCCTTCCTTCTTATTTTCATTTGAAGATTTACCATCTGCTTCCATGTCGCTACATACACCATTGATCATACTGAGCTTTCCATTTTTTCCTGGGCATTTTTCTCCACAGTCTGCTGCCCCTTGAAAGTATTCAAGATGGGTTTGGCAAGCACCCAGGCCCAAACCCACACTTCCTGGCTGTTGACTCCATCCTGTCAGCAGCCATCCCCCTAGTGTGTTAAGTCCACTGATTTCAGACTTCAGAACCCTCCCTGGAGCCAGCTGCTCTCATCTCACAGCCTCCTCTCTCCCTCAAAGTCACAACCTTCAACAGGAAAGAGGGAAGATAACACATCATGGGCCCTCAAGTCCTTCTGTTTCCTGCTCAAATGTCAAAGTTGTGAAGAAGACACATTCAAAGTGGTCTTTTGCCCTGCCTAGATCATCTCTCCTGTGTGAATCAGCAGAGGTGGCCGCCATGAGAGACCTGAACAAGCAGGCTAATCCGTCACAGTCCGAATTAAAAGAAACGATGGAGATAAGTGTTCTGCAAGTGGCAGAACCCTGGTCAGACATTACATGGTTGTGGTTATTTGGGATGAGTCATCCAGTTAGAGGATGCATGTCTCCTTTTCAGTCCTGGCTGATCAGACACCTCTAACTTTGTATGTCACAACCCCACCTCCAGGGAGCCTATCAGGATACTGCCTACATTTCAGACAGTGCCGAGGGGTGTTGTTCTGATACGGGAACCTCTGTTCAGCTAGGTTTACTCAGTTGTTCTTGGATGTGCCTTTGTTTGCTCTCATTTTTAACTCTGATACCCTGGAGCTCCAGCACCAAAGACCTGCCCCTCCCATCACTGCCTATCTGGCTCAGACCTTCCCATCCAAAGGTTTCTTGCTTTTTGCTTTTCTTCATGTGTTTGCAAAACAATAAACCAATTAACATTTATTAAATAATGTTCATATTTTATCTCATTTGATCCTTGCACCTCTGTGGTAATATCATTAATACATTATGTTTTAGAAAATTGAGGCTGAGAAAGGTTAATTGCCTTTAATTTATTTATTCAGCTACATGGCTTGTGGGATCTTAGTTCCCTGACCGGGGATTGAATCCATGCCCTCCACAGTGAAAACATGGGATCCTAAACACTGGACTACAAGGAAGTCCCCTAACGGCCTTTATTAAAGCCCCAGGCTAACATGTGGCAGAGCTGAGCTTTAAACCCGTGGCTATATGCTGTAAAACCCCATTCTCTTAACCTTTTCAGTAGACCCCCTCTTCAAGAAAATTAGAGATACCAAGGGAACATTTCATGCAAAGATGGGCTCGATAAAGGACAGAAATGGTATGGACCTAACAGAAGCAGAAGATATTAAGAAGAGGTGGCAAGAATACACAGAAGAACTGTACAAAAAAGATCTTCATTATGAATAGAAGTTGATGGCATTGTACAGGAGACAGGAATAAAGACCATCCCCATGGAAAAGAAATGCAAAAAAGGAAAATGGCTGTCTGAGGAGGCCTTACAAATAACTGTGAAAAGAAGAAAAGCCAGAAGCAAATGAGAAAAGGAAAGATATACCCATTTGAATGCAGAGTTCCAAAGAATAGCAAGGATCGATAAGCCTTCCTCCATGATCACTGTAAAGAAACATAGGAAAACAAAAGAATGGGGAAAATTAGAGATCTCGTCAAGAAAATTAGAGATACCAAGGGAATATTTTATGCAAAGATGGGCTTGATAAAGGACAGAGATGGTATGGATTTGACAGAAGCAGGAGATATTAAGAAGAGGTGGTAAGAATACACAGAACTGTACAAAAAAGATCTTCACAACCCAAAGAATCATGATGGTGTGATCACTCACCTAGAGCCAGGCATCCTGGAATGTGAAGTCAAGTGGGCCTTAGAAAGCATCAGAATGAACAAAGCTAATGTAGGTGATGAAATTCCATTTGAGCTATTTCAATTTCTAAAAGATGATGCTATGAAAAAGCTGCACTCAATATGCCAGCAAATTTGGAAAACTCAGCAGTGGCCACAGGACTGGCAAAGGTCAGTTTTCATTCCAATCTCAAAGAAAGGCAATACCAAAGAATGCTCAAACTACTGCACAATTGCACTCATCTTTTACACTAGCAAAATAATGCTCAAAATTCTCCAAGCCAGGATTCAAAAGTATGTGAACTGTGAAATTCCAGATGTTCAAGCTGGATTTAGAAAATCCAGAGGAACCAGAGATTAAATTGCCAACATCCGCTGGATCACTGAAAAAGCAAGAGAGTTCCAGAAAAACATCTATGTCTGTCTTATTGACTATGCCAAAGCCTTTGACTTTGTGGATTACAACAAACTTTAGAAAATTCTTAAAGAGATGGAAATACCAGATCACCTGAACTGCCTCTTGAGAAACGTGTATGCAGGTCAGGAAGCAACAGTTATAACTGATAATAGAACAGACTGGTTCAAATAGGAAAAAGAGTACGTCAAGGCTGTATATTGTCACTCTGCTTAATTTATTTGCAAAGTACATCATAAAAAACGCTGGGCTGGATGAAGCCCAAGCTGGAATCAAGATTACTTAGAGAAATATCAGTAACCTCAGATATGCAGGTGACACCACCCTTATGGCAGAAAATGAAGAAGAACTAAAGAGCTTCTTGATGAAAGTGAAAGAGGAGAGTGAAAAAGTTGACTTAAAGCTCAGCATTCAGAAAACTATGATCATAGCATCTGGTCCCAGCACTTCATGGCAAATAGATGGGGAAATCGTGTCTGATTTTCTTTTTCTGGGGTCCAAAATCAATGCAGATGGTAATTGCAGCCATGAAATTAAAAGATGCTTGCTCCTTGGAAAGAAAGTTATGACCAACCTAGACAGCATATTAAAAAGCAGATGTTGAGGTCCTTTAATGGACTGGAACCTGGTGATCTGGAGTTGACAATGAGAAAGTGAAAGAAAGAGAGAGGCTAACATTTCCTGGGTTATGCAGCCGTATTTCACATTCCAGGAAATCAGCCAGAAATAGAGATAGAGAAAGACAGACAGACAGACAGACAGACAGACACGAGGACCAAAGCTCTGATGGAGCAAATGCGTTTTAATCAACATAGAGGCATATATACTGTCATGCAAGGTAGTTATTTTCAGCAAAGGTAAAGATTAAAATTCCAGGCCTACAAAACAGGCGATCCATATTAAAGACAGACAGAGTTGTAAACAATTACTTTTATCATATAGTTCATAAGAAGAAAGAGGTTTTGTATCACCGTATTGAAAAACTAATGAAGAAAATGCCTGGATTCCTCAGCCCCAGGAGAGTCTTGCCTCTCCTTTTAATTCTTGAATATTCAGGCGTTAATAAGGAACAGAGGATTTCTGACGTATCCCAAACAGCACACAGGAAGCCTCCTGTTAAATGCTTCCTGATATTTCCCCTTATTTTGTTGTATTTGTAAAAAAGGTCTTGACCAGTTGAGTTTGTTTAGTATTAACCAACCTTATAGAAAGGCAATGATAAACAGCGAATATAATTACCAAGACAGTCACCAAAGTTATAGTTCCAGACCCAATGCTGTAGGTAATACTTTGTCTATGCCTATAACAAAAGGATGTGGGACACAAGCCTGTATAATATACGACTGATTATAGCAAAAGAAATAGTTACTATGATCACGACTGGTCCTTGTGAAACGTCCAGTCCAAGTTCCAAGTTCTTTGGTGCTAGGTGCTCGCAGCAAGTTTCTAAATGTCCCATTGTTCAGGCCCACTCTGTTTATGAAGGACAATCCTAGGATGAAGTGGGTCTAATCCACTGTCAAGCCACCCAGAAAGTCCTTTGTCATGGTAATGCTCTATCATAGTGTCAGTGACTTCCCATGTCGCTTGAGTAACATAGTCACACACTGTGCTATTAACCTCTTCTGAGCAGTTAGATAATCGCATACCATGGGGTCCCCAATCAACAACTGTATGATTAGCCACAAGCAATAATTTTCCTGATTTGGCTTGACATTTGTCTCAATGAACAGGAGTATATATGAATTTTTTATAAGTAAACCCTTTGCATAATCTTCTTTGTTCTTTCCCTAACTCTTGTCCTAACACTTTCCCTAGTAGTATACACATGATTCACACACAAAGAAAGGGCGGTAAATAGTCCAAGCAATGTCTGAGAATCCTTTTTAGGAGGCAGGGCAAGAGCAATTTCTCTGGATCCAGGCACAATGGAAGGACTTCATAGCCTAAAGAAATGTTAATTAGATTTCTCTTTGCTTCAGGGTGTGATGGTTTCAGGGAGGGGCCATATGGGTGGAGTCATTGGTTGACAGGATCAGACCAGCAATAAAGGGGGTGGAGGGTTGGGTAGGTAAGCCCAGTTAAGTCTGATCAGTTAAACTGGCTCAGAGCAGGGGGTCACACAAGCCAACTGGTGTTTTTAGGACTCCGAGGCATTTCCTGTTGAGAAATCAGATTTTTAGCTTGATTAGTAAGGGTTTTTATTTGTTCCCAAGTGAGGAGATCATAAGGGTGATGCCACCATGGCCCGTATTGGAATTTCTTCCTCCTGGGGTTTTTGTTGACCTGTCTCCATTTTGAAGGCTGGGGGCCCCTCGGGTCGAATCTTCTGAAGAGAAAGCCATGTGAGTTTGTTGGATCCATCTGGGGAAATACAAGCGTACCCCTTTCCCTGCAAGAGTAGTTTCCCCAATTTCCATTGTTTCGTTAACACATCTTGGTACAAAATGGGCAGAGGAAGGGAAGTGTCCTTCAATTCCTTGAAATACCTTTCTGTTCTCGTTAAGATATCTCCCGGCGGTAAGTTTAAAAAAGTTAAAACAAATAAAGCTATATTAACAATCAGTCAGTTCAGTCACTCAGTTGTGTCTGACTCTTTGAGACCCCATGAATCGCAGCACGCCAGGCCTCCTTGTCCATCACCAACTCCCAGAGTTCACTCAGACTCACGTCCATTGAGTCAGTGATGCCATCCAGCCATCTCATCCTCTGTCGTCCCCCTTTCCTCCTGCCCCCAATCCCTCCCAGCATCAGAGTCTTTTCCAATGAGTCAACTCTTCACATGAGGTGGCTAAAGTACTGAAGTACTGGAGTTTCAGCTTTAGCATCATTCATTTTAAAGAAATCCCAGGGCTGATCTCCTTCAGAATGGACTGGTTGGATCTTCTTGTAGTCCAAGGGACTCTCAAGAGTTTTCTTCAACACCACAGTTCAAAAGCATCAATTCTTCGGCGCTCAGCCTTCTTCACAGCCCAACTCTCACATCCATACATGATTGCTGGAAAAGCCATAGCCTTGACCCTGCGGACCTTAGTCGGCAAAGTAATGTCTCTGCTTTTGAATATGCTATCTATGTTGGTCATAACTTTTCTTCCAAGGAGTAAGCGTCTTTTAATTTCATGGCTTAAATAAGGGCTATTTAAATCAAGATCTCTTTTTAAAATATTAAATAGGTTATTCAGTTGATAATTAGCAATGCCTGCTGCTGCTAAAGGTCTAATCCAATTTAAAATCACCTAAGAGCTTTTGAAAATCATTTAAGGTTGATAATTTATCAGTAAGGATCTGAGTTAATTGGTGAGTAATAGGATATCTATTAACAACAAACCTCAAGTAATGGTAAGGTGTAGAGGTTTGAATTTTTTCAGGGGCAATGATTAATCCAGAGTTTTTTAAGCATAGTTGAGTTATATCAAACATGTGTTGAGTTTCTAAGATGGATGGAGACAAAAACAATTTATCATCCATGTAGTGAATAACAAGAAAGTTAGGAAATTGTTTTCTCACAGGCTCAAGGGCTTTAGCTATAGTACTAACACATGGTGAGAGAATTCATCATCCCTTGTGGCAGTATAGTCCATTGGTACTGTTTATCAGGTCCAATATAATTAGGATAAAGGAGAGAGAAAGCGAGTCTCTCTCAGTCTAAAGGGTGTAAAGATATATTAGAAAAACAATCTTGTAAATCAATAATAATAATAATATGCCAATTTGGGATTCCTGGTTGTAATGCACCCATAGGTTTCATAGATGCATTAACTTTTCTAAGGTCTGTCAGGAGACACCATTTGTTAGATTTCTTTTTTACAGTAAAAATAGGAGAGTTCCAAGGAGAAAAAGATTCCTCAATATATTTTAATTCTAGTTGTGTATCTATAAGTTCCTTAGCCGCCTATAATTTCCCTTTCATGAGAGTCTACTGCTTTGTCCAAATATGCTCATTTTTCCAAGCTATTTTAATAAT
The DNA here is from genome assembly GCA_006408675.1 of Madoqua kirkii. Taxonomy (NCBI): domain Eukaryota; kingdom Metazoa; phylum Chordata; class Mammalia; order Artiodactyla; family Bovidae; genus Madoqua; species Madoqua kirkii. The sequence continues at coordinate 9,745 of SJYC01050409.1, read as the reverse complement.
TGTATTGCTTGTTAAATGAGCAGTGGCCCCTAGGAAAAATGTGGAACGTTATCTAAGTTTGCAGTTGCATAAGTAAGCCCCCTCCTATTAGATTAATAGGTGCATCTGTCACATAAGGTTTTAATGTTGTAAGTCGGCCTTCTGGTCCCTCACATGAAAACTCTGATAAAACTCTTGTACTTTGGTTTGAGAAATCCCTGTAATTTGGCAAGAAATTTTTTGTACAGGCCAGGATTTGGGCCATGAATGTTTGGAAATAATAGTAATATCAGATCTAGTGTCAAGGAGACCAGAAAATCTTTTACCATTAATTTTGATATTTATAGTCAGTCAGGCAAATTCAGATACTAATGATGTCCAAAAGGACTGTTTTTGATCTGTACTGCCAAATCCGCCCATCTGTACATCATTAGAAGAGTTAATAGGAATGTAAGGTAAAAGGAGTAATTGAGCAATTTTATCCCCCTTTGTGAATTGCCATAAAATCTGGGATGACATCATAATTTGAATTTATCCTTTATAATCTGAATCAATTACTCCAGGGTGAAGTAATTCCTTTAGAAATCAAACTAGATTGGTTAAGTGAAAGACCAAAGGTTTGTGGGGACAGGAGTGTAAAAACTCCAGGAGGTTTTCTAGAGGGGACTGCCTGAAGGTAAAGGAGAAAGTCATTTAGGGCTGGTATATTAAGGGCAGCACACTACTTTGCCAACAAAGGCCCATCTAGTCAAAGCTATTGTTTTTTCAGTATTCATCTATGCATGTGAGAGTTGGACCATAGAGAAATCTGAGTGCAAAAGTATTGATGTTTTTGGACTGTGATGTTGGAGAAGACTCTTGAGAGTTCCCTGGACTACAAGGAGATCCAACCAGTCCATCCTAAAGGAGACCAGTCTTGGTGTTCATTGGAAGGACTGATGTTGAAACTGAAACTCTAATACTTTGGCCACCTCATGGGAAGAGTTGACTCAGTGGAAAAGACCTTGATGCTGGAAAAGATTGAAGGTGGGAGGAGAAGGGGATGATAGAAGATGAGACAGTTGAATGGCATCACCAACTCAATGGACATGGGTTTGGGTGGACTCCAGGAGTTGGTGATGGATAGGGAGGCCTGGTGTGCGTCAGTTCATGGGGTCGCAAAGAGTTGGACACAACTGAGCAAATGAACTGAACTGAACTGATGTCTATTATATCTATAGTTATATCTATATCAAATTTTTATCCATTCATCCATGGAGGAGCACTTATGTTATTTCCACATCTTTCCTGTTATGAACAACGCTGCAATAAATGTTAAGTGTGTGCTGATATCTCTTTGAAATACTAATCTCACCTTCTTAAAGTACATATAAAAATGAATGACATAATCCTAAGCTTAAAGTCAGATACAGAAAGAAAAGTAGTGCATTATTGTATTCTATGTGAAACCTAGAAAGACTGAATACATAGAAGCAGAAAGTAAAAGGTCATTATGAGTTCATAGGGTATAGAAAATGGGGAGAGTGTGGTTGAAGGGTACAAGATCATGGAGGATGAAAAAATCTAGAGCTCTAATGTAGATGGTTAAAGGTAATAATACTTCACTGAATATTGAAAATTTTTCAAGACTGTAGGTTTCAGGTGCTTTTCACCACACACAAATATTAACTATGAGATGAGATGAGATGAATAAGTCAATTACCTTTACTGTAGTAGTCATTCCATTGTGTATTTATATATCAAATCAATATGCTGTATACCTTAAATATACATCTTTTATTAAGGATTAATAAATTTTAAATTTAAGAAACAAAGGGGATTTGTAAATTTTGAAGACATGAGACATAACTAACTAGTCTGATTACTCTGGCAATAAAAAGGAGGACGTGTTATATATCAAATCAATATGCTGTATACCTTAAATATACATCTTTTATTAAGGATTAATAAATTTTAAATTTAAGAAACAAAGGGGATTTGTAAATTTTGAAGACATGAGACATAACTAACTAGTCTGATTACTCTGGCAATAAAAAGGAGGACGTGTTGAAAAGATCAGAGTGTAGAAACTAAGGTATCAGTGAAGAGGCCCTTTCAGTAGTCTGATTGTAAGGAGATAAAATCCTAATGTAGAATCATAAAAGTAAAGTCAAAGTAGGAAAACAGAAATGAGATGTAAATTTCAGAAACTGGATATATATAAAAACCAGAGGAAATAATGACTAAAAGATTACTTTTTGGTTTCAAAATGAGGTGGCTGGACGAATGAGGATGCAGCCAACAGAAAGGGAAATAAGAGGGGAGGAGTGTTTATTGAGGAAAGAAATACTTTTCATTCGTGACATATTGAGTTTTAAGGGATCATTAGTTAGCTACCAAGTAGAAAGCTAGGTGGTGCAACTTATAAATCAATTGGAATAAAAGGCAGATATTTAAACTATGTAAGCAGCCATATGAAGATGAGCATTCAGATTGTGAGATTAGGTAATTCTGCATGGAGAGAAGAGACTATTCTAAGACTTGAGTTTTTGAAATAACCACAATATTTAACAGGAGGAGAGAATGGTTTCTGACTCTGGTCAGCATATCCATCATCAAAAAATCTACATACAATACATGCTAAAGAGGGTGAGGAATGTGAGTTGATACAGCCACTGTGAGAAGAGTATGTAGCTTCCCTAAAAAAAAAAAAAAAGAAAAGAAAGAAAGACTAAACAACTCCGTGAGCGAATGAACATTGCTTAGTTGTGTCCAACTGTTTGTAATAACGTGGGCTGTAGCCCGCCAGGCTCCTCTGTCCATGGAATTATCCAGGCCAGAATACTGGAGTGGGTAGCCATTCTCTTCTGCAGGGGATCTTCCCTACCCAGGATCAAACCCATGTCTCCTGCATTATAAGTGGATTTTTTACTGTCTGAGCCACCAAGAAAGTCCAAGAATACTGTTATGGGTAGCTTATCCCTTCTCCAGTGGATTTTCCTGACTAAGAAACTGAATTGGGTTCTTTACCAGCTGAACTACCAGGGAAACCCTCTGGGCATATACACGGGGAAAATAATAATTTCAAAAGATACATGCACCCCGACATTTCTTATAGCACTATTTACAAGATACAGAACTAAAGCAATCTAAAAGTCAAACAACAGAGGAATGGATAAAGAAGATATAATACAGATATACAATGAAGTATTACTCAGCTATAAAAAAGAATGTTATTGCATCATTGGCAGAAATATGGATGGACCTACAGACTGTCATACAGAGTGGAGTGAAACAGAAAGAGAAAAACAATACCAAATAATATCAGTTACATGTGGAATCTAGAAAAAAATGACCCAGATGAACTAATCTGCAAAGTAGAAATGAAGACACAGATGTAGAGGGAAAACATGGACACCAAGAGGTGGTGGGGAGGTAGGAGGAGAGAGAGGCATGGGATGAATTGGAAGATTCAGATTGACATATATACACTACTATGCATAAAACAGATGAATAATGAGAATCTACAGTACAGTCAAGGCTATGGTTTTTCCAGTGGTCATGTACAGATGTGAGAGTTGGACTGTGAAGAAAGCTGAGTGCTGAAGAATTGATGGTTTTGAACTGTGGTGTTGGAGAAGACTCTTGAGAGTCCCTTGGACTACAAAGAGATCCAACCAGTTCATCATCCTAAAGGAGATCAGTCCTGGGTGTTCATTGGAAGGACTGATGTTGAAGCTGAAACTTCAGCACTTTGGTCACCTCATGTAAAGAGTTGACTCATTGGAAAAGACCCTGATTCTGGGAAAGACTGAGGGCAGGAGGAGAAGAGGACGACAGAAGGTGAGATAGTTGGATGGAATCACAAACTCAATTGACATGGGTTTGGGTGGACATCAGGAGTTGGTGATGGACAGGGAGGCTTGGTGTGTTGTGATTCACGGGGTCGTAAAGAGTCGGACACAACTGAAAAACTGAACTGAACTCTATAGCACAGAGAGCTATATCCAGTGCTCTATGGTGACCTATGGGCTTCCCTGGTGGCTCAGATGGCAAAGTGTCTGCTTTACCCTGTAATGTGGGAGACCAGGGTTCAATCCCTGTTGGGAAGATCCCTTGGAGAAAGGAAATGGCAACCCACTCCAGTAATCTTTCTTGGAAAAGTCTATGGACAGAGGAGCCTCGTAGGCTTCAGTCCATGGGGTCACAAAGAGTCGGACACTACTGAACGACTTCACTCACTCACTCATGATGACCTAAAAGAAGGAAATCCTAAAAAGAGAGAATATATGTACACATGTGGCTGATTCACTTTGTTGTACAGCATAAAGTAACACAACATAAGGAAACTATACCCTAATAAATATTAATAAAATAATTATAAAAGGGAAAAAAGATCCAAGAGAAGGGAAGTTTGATCCAGAAGTTAAATTATCTATGAAAAAATTATTTGTAAGAACTAATGTAGTGGCAGTTGTAATAGTCCCAGAAAGGCTATATTTTTAGAGCCAAAAACAATTTTAAAAGTCAAAGAAAAAAATTGTTATACAAGAAATGTCATTTCATAAGAAACAAATGTTGACATTTTATTTAGACATGTTCTTCCTCGCCTACCTACCTCAAGTCCTGACACATGTAGTATATCTCAAAAGAATGTGGATTGTTTGTGAAACTGAGCTTATTTAATGTTTGACAAAGAGAATCTTATTCAAAAAATTGTGACTTTTACTTGATAGTGTGTTAATTAATTTGAATATTTGAAATTATATATAATATATTTTCATAAAAATTTACAAGGTTAAGATGAGGTTTTTTGGCCTAAGATGTGAGTAATCATTATTGTTCTGTTTTTGTAAATTATTTGTATATCATATATAAGAAGAAATACTTTCTGTTCTCCTATGCTACTTCATATAGGTTTTTGTTAATTCTTTTTTTTTTTTAGTTTGTTTTTAGATTTATTTTTTCTCTTAGTGTTTTTACTTTATTTTAGTGGTCTGATTAATATTATTTGTGATAATTTTATTCACTTATTAGATTTCAGGGAATACTTTAGTTCATTTAAAATATTCTACTATGTGCATTTGCAAAATATTAAATTCAGAAACTTAACCAATATTTGTTATTTTTGAAAACTCAATATCTAATGGTTATTGTTATTTACTTTATGGCAAACACTAAGTGCTTTATGTGAACTAATGTTTCATGTACAATACAACCTTATGAGGTAAGTAGTTTTATTTCATCTGGAGAAGGCAATGGCACCCAAACTCCAGTACTCTTGCCTGGCAAATCCCATGGACGGAGGAGCCTGGTAGGCTGCAATCCATGTAGTCGCTAGCAGTTGGACACGACTGAGTGACTTCACTTTTCACTTCCATGCGTTGGAGAAGGAAATGGCAACCCATTCCAGTGTTCTTGCCTGGAGAATACCAGGGATGGGGGAGCCTGGTGGGCTGCCATCCATGGGGTCGAACAGAGTTGGACAAGACTGAAGTGATTAGCAGCAGTAGCAACAGTTTTATTTCATCAATTTAAAAAACAACTTTTTTGGAATACAGTTGCTTTACAATGTTGTGTTGGTTTCTACTGTGTAGCAAAGTCAATAAGTTATACATATAATTGTATCCCTTCTTTTACACATTCCCTTCCTATTTAGTAACCAAATTGAATAGCGTACACTAAAGTTTTGAGCCTGAGAAAAATGAGTCATGGTACAGTTAAATAACCTATCTAAAGCCATGCCTGTATGACATTTTAGTTTCTTTCTTAAGAACACTGACATTTAAAGACAATTGTTTGTTATTGAGCCAAAGCTATTGGAAAACCTAGAATGTTGGGCTAATTCATGGTTTTGTTTTATTTTCCTCTTAATCTCCACTTTGTGAAATCTGATATCATTTTAAGATTGTCTGACAAGACTACTTATCCATGACTTATTTCTGATTATGTTCTAGGCACTGATATGACTTATTAGATATCTGATATAAAATGATATAAAGTGACTGGATTTTGATTTTCTGCTAGTAACACCAAAAAAAAAAAAAAAGATATCCTTTTTATTATCATAGTGGACTGGAATGTAAAAGTAGGAATCAAGAAATACCTTAAGTAACAGTCAAGTTTGGCCTTGGAGTACAAAATGAAGCAGGAAAAAGGCTAACAGAGTTTTGCCAAGAAAATGCACTGGTCATAGATAGCAAATACCCTCTTCCAAAAATATAGGAGATGACTCTACAAATGGACAGCACCAGATAGTCAATACCAAAATCAGATTGATTATGTTCTTCACAGCCAAAGATGGAGAATCTCTATCCAGTAAGCAAAAACAAGATTGAGAGCTGATTGTGGCTCTGACCATGAATTACTTATTGCAAAATTCAGACTCAAATTGAAGAAAGTAGGGAAAACCACTAGGACATTCAGGTATGACCTATATCAAATCCCTTATGATTATACAGTAGAGGTGACAAATAGATTCAAAGGATCAGATCTGATAGACAAGAGTCCCTGAAGAACTACTGATGTAGGTTTTTAACGTTGTACAGGAGGCAGTGATTGAAAGCATTGCCAAGAAGAAATGCAAAATGGTTATTTGAGAAGGCTTTACAAACAGGTGAGAAAAGAAGAGAAGTGAAAGGCAAAGGAGAAAAAGAAAGATATATTCATCTGAATGCAGAGTTCCAAAGACTAGCAAGGAGAGCTAAGAAAGACTTCCTAAGTAATCAGTGCAAAGAAACAGAGAGAAACAATAAAATGGGAAAGACTAGAGATCCCTTCAAGAAAATTAAAGCTTGCAAGGGAACATTTCATGTAAATATGGACACAATAAAGGACAGAAATGATATGGACCTAACAGGATCAGAAGATATTAAGAAGAGGTGGCAATAACACACAGAAGAACCATACAAAAAAGGTTTTAATGACCTAAATAACCATGATGGCGTGATCACTCACCTAGGGCCAGACATCCTGGAGTGTGAAGTCAAATGGGCCTTAGGAAGCGTTACTACAAACAAAGCTAGTAGAGGTGATGGAATTCCAGTTGTGATATTTCAAATCCTAAAAAAATGATGCAGCTAAACTGCTTCACTCAATATGCCAGCAAGTTTGGACAACTCAGCAGTAGCCACAGGACTGAAAAAAGTCAGTTTTCATCCCAATCCCAAAGAAAGGGAATGCCAAAGAATGTTCAAACTACCACAAAGTTGCACTCATTTTACATGCTAGTAAGGTGATATTCAAAATCCTTCAAGCTAGGCTTCAACAGTACATGAACCAGGAACTTTCAGATGGACAAGCTGGATTTAGCAAAGGCAGAGGAACCAGAGATCAAATTGCCAGCATCCACTGGATCATCAAAAAAGCAAGAGAGTTCCAGAAAAATATCTACTTGTACTTCATTGACTATGCTGAAGCCTTTGAATGTGTGGATCACAACAAATTGGAAAATTTGTAGAGATGAGAATACAAGACCACCTTACCCTTCTCCTGAGAAACCTGTATGCAGGTCAAGAAGTATCAGAACAAGACATAGAACAACAGACTGGTTCAAAATTGGGAAAGGAGTAAGTCAAGGCTGTATATTGTCATCCTGCTTATTTAACTTACATGCAGTGTACATCATGTGAAATGCTGGGCTGGATGAAGCTCCAGCTGGAATCAAGGCTACGAGGAGAATTATCAGTAACCTCAGATATGCGTATGATACCACCCAATGTCAGAAAGTGAAGAGAAACTAAAGAGTCTATTGATGCAGGTGAAAGAGGAGAATGAAAAATCTGGCTTAAAGCTCAACACTCAAAAAACTAAGATCTTGGCATCTGGTTCCATCATTTCTTGGTGAATAGATGGGGAAGCTTGTAAATAATAACAGGATTTATTTTCTTGGGTTTCAAAATTTCTGTGGATGGCAGCTGTAACCATGAAATTAAAAGGCACTTGCTCCTTGGAAGAAAGTATGATAAACCTAGACAGCATATTAAAAAAGCAGAGACATCACTTTGTCGACAAAGTCCATACAGTCAAAGCTATGGTTTTTCCAGCAGTCATATAGAGATGTGAGAATTGGGCCATAAAGAAAGCTGAGCACTGTAAAACTGATGCTTTCAAAATGTTGTGTTGAAGAAAACTCTTGAGAGTCCTTGGACTACAAGGAGATCCAACCAGTCCATCCTAAAGGAAATCAGTCCTGAATATTCATTGGAAGGACTGATGTTGAAGCTGAAATTCCAATACTTTGGCCACCTGATGCAAAGAACTGACTCATTTGAAAAGACCCTGATGCTGGCAAAGACTGAGGGCAGAAGGAGAAGGGGACAACAGAGGACGAGATGGTTGGATGACATCACCGACTCAATGAACATGACTCTGAGTATACCCGAGAGTTGGTGATGGACAGGGGGGACTAGCATGTTGCAGTCCATGGGGTCGAAAAGAGTCAGACATGACTTAGTGACTGAACTGACAGCTGATTCACTTTGCTCTACAGCAGAAACTAACATAACTTTGTAAAGCAAGTATACTCCAAGAAAAATTAATTTAAAATATATTCATAATAAATTAGAGCATATTGTTTTATAAAATGCAAAAATGCTTGGTTACATTTCTGAAACCAGATTTGTTATTAATTGTAACTTTTATCTAAACCAAGTCCAAAGAATAATTCACTATGAACTATCTTCCAGCAGTTACAGCCCTGAAGGGGATATCTGATATGTTCTCTGAATTTTAAAGATAGACTATTCTAGGATTTGGCAATAAAGGATTTTCACAAGGATTTCCCCCATCTGCTATGTCTGTTAGAGCAGGTCTTATCTAAATCTTTAGAGAAGGCAATGTCTAAATCTAGTAATCAAATCTATATTTGAAAATAAGAACCCTTGGATTCCAGCCTTTTGATTAGTTGATGCTGGACAAACTCAAAATATTGAGGCTTTGGTATTTCAGAGTATTATTTTAAGTTTGTTGTTTTGCCACTTATTATCGGTCATAAAAGAAATTTAGTTTGTCAGAGCCATTATTATTATTTCTAATAAAGACATTAAAAGAGAAATAACAGAGCACAGCATAGGTTTTACATATTTCAGTTATGTGTGTCTGTGTATGTATTGTCATGATGTAGAAACTTTGTTTTTAATATGTGCTAAAGTTAAGAAGTTCAAAAGTCACTATTCTAAACATATAGAAAAATGATTAATATCAGATCTGCTTCTGAATCTATAACCAAAATCCCCTATTTAATAAAAGTTTTTAAGTAATTTCTAAGCTATTGTAACATAACTACTTTAAGCCTAAATCTACAAGTACTTAGTGAAAAAAACCTTTTAACAGTGGTCATAATAGCCAGAAATAAGCACTTATCATCAGCTATTTTCTCATTGTGAGAACTACTCATATGCCCACCACATTACTTAGAAATAAGTGTGACTTGTGATGAATGTTATAGACAGAATTCCTTTTGGAATTCAACACTACTAATATAACATGCTTACCTTAATGTATGACTACAGATAAATTGTGGGGTCATTCAATTTTCAAGATATCACCTAAAGGAACAGAATACCTGGGCAACTGTCTCCCAGAAGAGTTCCTGCTTTTGTTGTTAAAAGTAGGAGACACTTTCAAGAGGAATTTATGTCATTGAATTTTTGGATCAATGTTTGGATCAATGCTCTTATGTTTGCTAGCCTATTTTCTTATATAATTTATAATGATATTAACATTAGATAATAGAGTAGTATTACTGTAATTTTTCTGATAGTTTAAAAGATGTTTTATCTTTTTT
>SJYC01050408.1:0-12864 GCA_006408675.1 Madoqua kirkii | reverse complement strand
GGAGCCTATTATACACAGTGAAGTAAGCCAGAAAGAAAAACACCAATACAGTATACTAACACATATATATGGAATTTAGAAAGATGGTAACGATAACCCTGTATGCAAGAGTGCAAAAGAAATACAGACGTATAGAACAGTCTTTTGGACTCTGTGGGAGAGGGAGAGGGTGGGATGATTTGGGAGGATGGCATTGCTACTAAGTACTAAGTAATTTCAGTCGTGTTTGACTCTGTGTGACCCCATAGACGGCAGCTCACCAGGCTCCCCTGTCCCTGGGATTCTCCAGGCAAGAACACTGGAGTGGGTTGGCATTTCCTTCTCCAATGCATGAAAGTGAAAAGTGAAAGTGAAGTCACTTAGTCGTGTCCAACTCTTAGCAACCCCATGGACTTCAGCCTACCAGGCTCCTCCATCCTTGGGATTTTCCAGGCAAAAGTACTACAGTACTGGAGTGGGGTGCCATGATAATATCATATAAGAAATGAATCGCCAGTCCAGGTTTGATGGAGGATACAGGATGCCTGGGGCTGGTCCACTGGGATGACCCAGAGGGATGGTACAGGGAGGGAGGTGGGAAGGGGGTTCAGGATGGGGAACACGTGTACACTCGTGGCAGATTCATGTTGATGTATGACAAAACCAATACAATATTCTAAAGTAATTAGCCTCAATTAAAATAAATAGATTTAAATTTTAAAAAAACCTCATGTCCCTTGAATCAGTGATAAATCACCATTAAAACTCCAGTATCATAGACTGTCTGCTCCAGAAAGAACCTCAGAGGTCATTCAGTACAGTGGGTTGTAAATGTTTAGTCACCTTTTCTCTAAAAGAAAGAAGGCTAAACAAGGAGGGCAGAGGATTCCCTCCACATCAGTCATATTTCTTATTCTTCTAAAGTGAAAGTGAAGTCACTCAGTCATGTCCAGCTCTTTGTGACCCTACAGATTGTAGCCTACCAACCTTCTCTGTCCATGGGATTTTCCAGGCAAGCGTGCTGGAGTGGGTTGCCATTTCCTTCTCCAGGGGACCTTCCTGACCCAGGGATTGAACCCAGGTCTCCTGCATTGTAGGCAGAGGCTTTTACTGTCTGAGCCACCAGGGAAGATTCTTCTAAAGTACACTACATTTTGGCATCAAGTTTCTTCTCATCATAGTAGCCAAGGAGTCCAGTATCAATAATAATCAGGCACTGAAGCCCCCTCTCCCTCATCTCATCCCTTGGGTCCCTGGGGCCCGGGGTTTGCCCTGAATCTCCACATCTACCGTTGTTCATTGAACAGAGAAGACCACTCTCAACAACTCTCATCTGATTTCTTTCACCAAGACACATTTGACCACAGAGATCCATCCATGGCTCTTCTCAAGCCCAAAGCACTGGCCTCCAAAACCACACAGCAGACAACCAGCCCCCAGTACAGTTACCTCACAGGTGAGACAGTTTTCCACCCCTCACTGGCCCCTGCCAGCCATGCTGTCCCAGGAAGGACTGCCTCTCCCCTCCTCCCACACAACTCCTCCCCAAACAAAACTTAGATTGGGGGAGAGCGATTCTCTTTGTGCATGACTTTTTGTCCTGTATCTCAAAAGCTGTTAACAAACCCCTAGGGCCAGAAGACCAGAATCTCAGGTAATAGGGGGGAGGGGGGGACTTACTTCATTCTTTGGAATCTTTCATGAGAGACAGAACGAAGATAGAGTAGTTAATACATCAATGGATTACCCCAACACAAGTGAAGTAAATAAAAGCAGGGCTTTTCTGGCAAAGAGAGTCAGTGTCCTATGCCTCCATTGGTCCCTGAGGGTCGGTAGTTTGAAAACTACTAAATGCTACATCATCCCACCCCCACTCACTCACTTTACTTCACACATGAGGAAATGGGAGTGGTTTGCCCAAGGTCAGCCAGTTAGTCAGAGCCTGAGGAAAGTAAAAGTTCCCTTCAGCCCTAATAGGATCTGTCGTTTGACAGCAGCAGCCCCTGTACCTCAGCTGAAGCCTCTTTCACTTCAGTAGCTACCACAGAGAGAGCCTCCCCTGTGAATGACTGTTCAGAGTATTTTTATTTTGTCTGCTTGAGGTCTGAGCCTTCTGAATAACTGGAGGTGATCAGGAGCTGAGTAGGACATGCTTTCTGCCCCAGCTCACCTGGAAGAGGTCAATTTGAAGGGTGTGCGAGACACTCCAGGAATCTGCCAAGCAGAACCTCTCTCCCATAAGCTGTCAGAAATGCCACAAGGGCTGGAAGAAGTTTACTTAGTATGAAACCTTGTTCCCACAGGAAGGGAAAGAACCTGTATCAAGAGACCAAAATGACCAAATGCTGACAGGATCTGTGGTATCTGAAAATCACTGGTGAATGCCCAGAATTCTCAATACAAATTCCAGAAAGTCTGAAGGCAACTGGCTAATAGGTATGAATTTGAAAGGAAATAAGTGTTTTGCTTTTGAGAAAACATAATCACAAGAAAGGGATGACAAAGGATGAGATGGTTGGATGGCATCACTGACTCAATGGACATGAGTTTGAGCAAGCTCTAGGAGTTGGTGATGGACAGGGAAGCCTGGCATGCTGCAGTCCATGGGGTCACAAAGAGTTGGACATGACTCAGCAACTGAATCATGAGAAAGATTTAATGTGATAAAAGGATATCAGGACAGTCTGTGCTATGCTGCAGTAACAAATAAATCCTGAAATCTTAATAAGACTAATCTCAATCCTAAAGGTTTGCTGTAACAAAAATTTCTCTTTCACAAAAAGTTGGTTGCATGTTAGGAAGCCCTTCTCCATCTTGCAAATATGTCCTATGGAAACAGTTTCTTCAACAGAAGAGAAGAAAGAGATGAAAAAGTCACATGCATTTTAATTGCCTCCCCAAGAAAATGCTTCCCATTACTTCCACGCGGTGCATTAGAAAGAAGCAGGCACACGGCCTCAAGGAAGCCGTGTCTGAACACATGGATATTTGATGAGCACTATCTCAGCCACATCAAACTCCCAGCTTCTGCCCAAACATCTGATCTTTTGCCCAGGGCCTTGAGTCCTTTATCCCTAAATATCCCATTCATTGCCCTTTTGGCCAGGGAAATGTCCTGAAGCTTGTCTCAGCCCAGGTTTCACAAAAGCACAAGCCAGGGAGTCATCAAAGGAGAGTGTGACTTCTGCTGTCTTGAGGTGCCTGGTGGTAACAGCATATCCAAGAAGACTGGGAAACTGTGACTCAGGATAGTTTGCTCATCCGACAGATGTTTTCAGAGCACTCACTATGCACCAGGTGGGGCGCTCATCCTGTAGTTAAAATAGTGACTTGACAGACACGGTTCCTGTTCTCAGAGAACTTGGAATCTATCGGGTGGCCAGTGAGACCACCTCACAAATGTGACAATAAGGTGAAGTGTGTACTACGGAGGACAAGACCAGAGGGCTATGGTAGTAAATAATCTCAACCGGGAGGGTCAAGGAAGATTTCTCTGAAGAAGGGAGGCTTAAACTGAGCTAAGAAGGATGAGGAAGGGGAACCAAGGCAAAGGGGTATAAAGTGAAGGAAAAGTTCTCCAAGGGGAAGGCCCAGCGCATGCAAAGACTCCAAGGGAGGGAGAGAACATGGAGTGTCTGAGGGGCTTCAAAGTGACCAGGGTGGCCGAAGCTTACAAGGCACAAATGTCACTCACTGGGTGTCACAACCCCAGGGGAAATAATTCATGTGGAAAAGCACATGTTTTATTTTTACATGAGATTTTTGTTTCAAGATCGCCTCAGTGCAGAGTGGCTAGAGTTTGGCGTAGGTTTTTAGGTCTGTGGGGCCTTCTCAGCATTGGCTCTACATGGCTCATGATCAGTGCGCCCAGCTCCCACACGACCTTCTCACGAAAGTTTTGAGCCCAGCCAAATCCTCAGCATGGCTTCCAAAGAGAGCATGCAGGGTGAGACACAAACTCACTGGGAAAAGAAACTGCAGTTAAAAAGGCCCCTTTCCTACCATCAAATGCCTTGGATGCCTCGAATCTCATAAACATCTCTTCAGGAAAAGAAATGGCTAAAAGAAAGAAATTAGGGGTGAGCAGTTTCTCTGTAGAGGCCAAAAAGAAAGGGTGTTCCAATAGTCCAGAAGGCAAGAGGGCCTGAGTGAAAATCAAAGGGGAACTGGGCTACCTGAAGAAGACCTTGAACTTGGGAGTGCCACCCCAGCTTAAGGTCTGGCCCTGGGGGCACCTCACTCTCTAAGGGGCCCCAGAGGCCCTGGGTCTCCCTGTCACCCTCCAGACTTTGAGACCAATGGCTCTGGTGAACCATCCCCTGCCTAGATCTCTGCTTCTCCCCTCTCTTCTACCCAGCTCCTCTGTTTCCCAGCTTCTCACAGCTTCTCAGAGGCTCTTCCCTGGCCAGAACCTCCCTCCATCCCCTCCTCTTACTCTTTCCTCTCAACTCAGCTTTCCCCTCTCAGGAGACATTCCCTGACGCTCAGACAGAGGCAGGTCCACTCGCTCTGCCTCCCAGTATCCTAGCATCCTGCTCTTCACCCCATCACAATGTAGTCAGGACCCTTTGTTATGATCCCTTCTTCTCTCCTGGACTGCAAGCTCCCCCAAAGCAGCACCCACTTCCACATGGGTCACCACTGTCTCCATAGTGCCCACAGGCTGCCCAGCACAGAGTAGAGGCTCAACCACTATTTCCTGAATGAATGAACAATCCAACTACAGAATGAGGAAGTAAGTTGCTCGAAACCAGGAGCTTGACTGATTCAAGGCTACATCCCCAGCACCTAGAATAGATACTGGTGGAATGAGTGAATGAATGACCTTCTGAGCTGGAAATGATGACTTAAACGCCTTCATTTTATAAGTGAAGACTCGGAGGCCCATAGAAACCAAAGACCTGCCCACGGTTCCCTAGCTCAAACAGTCGGGCTGTGCTACCAGTGCCAAGAACTGAAATCATTTGTAACATTCTGACCATCCCCCCCACCTTTTTTTTTTTTTTGAGGAAAATGCACAGAGGTATTAATCTTTTCCAGAAGCAGCTGCCCAAGAGTGTGTGTGTGTGTGTGTGTGTGTGTGTGTGTGTGTGTATGTGTGTGTGTGTGTGTGTGTGTGTGAATGCATTTACTTGTGTATTCCCTGCCCTGCTCCAAGAACTGGAGGCTGTTTGCCCACTGTAGCTCATGGCAAGCCTGTCTTTTCCAAACCCAAGAACAAAACATGAATAAAAACAACCTGTCTGAGAAGGAGGGGCTGTAACACCTTTAGTAGAACCAGTTTCCTTGGCCAGAGCAGGAGAGCTCCAACAGAGAGGGTTTCCTCTGTAATCAAATTACCAAAATTGGTGATGAAGAGGAACAGAGCAGACATGTTACTGTTACTGTTAAGTCACTTCAGTCGTGTCCAACTCTGTGAGACTTTATTCCTAGAAACCAGAACCTCACCTGGTACCTGATAAGAACTCAGCAGATATTTATCAGGAAAAAGTTTAATGAATGAAGCTGCAGCACAGACACAGCAGATGGAGAAAATGAGTTTCATTGGAATGAGAGACCTTGAGCAAGGATATGACCTTGCCTGCCAGGATTAGGCAGACCATGGGCATCATCCAGCGCCTGGAGATGGATCTGGGGATTATCACTGAAATGAAGTGAAATGTTTCTACTGAACAAGACTGAAAGCTGCAGGAAGGGAACTTCAACACACACAATATCAGGCCTAGCGGTGAGAATGGCTGGCAAGGGAGGGCCCAGCTCACCATCTCTCTCAATTATCCACCAAATTAAGGCTGGGTAGACCATGGAAGGGTCAGAAGCTGGAGCATTCAAGAAAGTAAAACTGCAGCTTTAGGCCTCCAGTGGCAAGGAGTGGGCAGGTCAAACCAAGACCAGAAAACAGGTGCCACCTGTTCACACTGAGAGAGCTGAAGGAGGAGTGAGATACCACTGAGAGGAAGAAGGCTGGGGACGAAGGTCAGGAGAGTGGCAAGTCAGAGGACATGAAGCCACTGGTCCAGGGGTGCCCGTCCACATGCTGCACCGAGCTGGGTAGGGTCCCCCACCCCCAAATTCATGTCCACCAGCAACCTCAGCATGTGACCTTATTTGGTAATGGGGTCCTGGCAGATGTGATCAAGTTAAGCTGTCACCATGCTGGACTATGGCGGGCCCGAATCCAGTGACTAGAACACTTAGAAAGAAACACGTGGATGCACAGGGACAGGAGAGCCAGAGACTGAGAAAGGCAGCTACATGTCAAGAAGCAGCCGGGGTTGCTGGCATCCACCAGGAGCTAGTCAGAGGCAAAGATTCTCGCCTAGAGCCTACAGAGAGACCACGGTCCTGCCAACACCTCGACTTCAGACTTCAGCGCTCAGAGAGGAACTTTCTGCTGTTCTAAACCACTCAACTGATGGTAATGTGCAATGTTAGCTCTAGGAAATTAGATATATAAAGAGACCAAACATGTAAAGCTCTGAAGTGAGCCGGCCTGGCATCAGACATGGGCCCCAAAGTGGACCCCACTGCAGAGCACGTACAAGGGGCAGCAGTTACTCAGGTCTAGACAATTGCTGGAGAAGGCAATGGCCCCCCACTCCAGGACTCGCCTGGAAAATCCGATGGGTGGAGGAACCCGGTAGGCTGCAGTCCGTGGGGTCACTAAGAGTTGGGCACGACTGAGCGACTTCATTTTCACTTTTCACTTTCGTGCATTAGAGAAGGAAATGACAACCCACTCCAATATTCTTGCCTGGAGAATCCCAGGGACAGAGGAGCCTAGTGGGCTGCTGTCTATGGGGTCGCACAGAGTCGGACACGACTGAAGTGACTTAGCAGCAACAGCAGCAGCAGCAGCAGACAACTGCTGCCAAGAGGTAGTGGTGGTGTCAAATATGTCATTTTTTAGGGAAGGGGGGAAAATCATACTTTTATATGAAAAAATCTAAGTTTTATCTGTTTATTTCTTTTCTGCAGTGGAAGCTCAGAGTCTTAATCCCTGGACCACCAGGGAAGTCCTGATAATGGCTCTTTTATCTGTCTTCTAATTCGGACTCCCCTTTTTTGTTAGAGTTCTTGAGCAATCCTTAGAGCTAGCTTCAGTGAAAACTCTTAAGTTTTAAATATGAGCTCAAACAGTTTGATTGTTTCATTCTTAGCCTTTTTTTTTTTTTTTGAATGAGTGTAGGCCAGAGAAGTTCAAACCAACCTTACCCATTTTGCAGGTAAAGAAACTGTGATCCATGAGACAAGATGATTTATTCCTTAAGTGAGATTCAGGGGTGAAACCCAACCTTCCATCTACTGTCCTACAACCCCGCCATCTGTCCCACCACTTCCTTTTCTCCCATGGAGAAGCGGACAGCAGCTCAAGATACACAGCCCTCATGAAAGGGGCCGACTCTGGGCTAGAGGGAATGGGGACCAAAAAAAAAAAAAAATGCCCTCATTTTCCCAGCTGCCATGGTATCCAGCAGTTCCTTCCGGGATGAATTGCCTGAAAAAAAGTTATATGTGTTCATGGCCACGTCCTCAGCCACAAAGACAGAAGGGAATGGATAGGGCCTGGAGGGCACAAGATGGTGAGGGCAACAGGATGGGCATTTTACAAGAGTGACGTCTGTGGGGAGCGATTCAAAGAACCTCACTTGGCAGCATCTGTGATGCTCCAGCAGTAGGAGTTTCCCACCAGGCTCTGGGGCAGGCCAGATAAACAAGGGGAGCTGTTCTCAGCAGTGAGCATGAAGACATCCAGGCAGCTACAGCCAGCTACCGCAGGAGGAGGAGGGTGGCAGCCAAACAGTGCTAACGAGATGCCAAGGCAGACAAGCCTGGGAGCACATTACACGTGTGTCTCTGACTCTCAAGAACGCCACACCTGTTTGGACTGATTATTGCTCTCCTATCCATGTCCCGAGAGCCGGGAAATGAGGCAAGAGGCTTGAAAAATTGGCTGGTGCCTGGAATGGCATTGAATGTCACCAGCCACAGCAAGGTGCTCCTCTGTGCCAGTGAAGAGGATGTGCCAACACCAGCACTGCGCACACAGCAACCTCACACCCTCACAGTCCAAGCAGTGTCTTCCCTTGCACGATGGGGAAGCTTCTTGGGAGAATGGCAGAGAAACAAAGACCCTGCTTTTCTGTTTTGTTGTCCTTTGACAAGATGCAAAGGAACTTTTGTGAAATTTTCTCAGGAAGACCAGAAATGAAGTTCACAGCACCTCTGGGTCTAGCAAGGCTATTATACCATGGAGTTCAACAACTCTAGCCTCCCACCCTGGCTGGTCTTCACAGAGTTCCATGAGGTCGGGCCTGAAGCAGACACGGGCAAGGAGAGGTCTGTGACCACAACCCTCAGGACCTCTGGCTGGTGTAGATCCCTTCATGTTGGGGTGGCTTGGTGAGAACACCAAACTCACAGACACATCCACATGCACAAACACACTGCCACACAGCGACTGTTAAAGACAGAAAACAGGGTTGGGTCCAAAAGGATAGCAGTTGCTGTGCTAAAACCTGAGTGGTATGCAGAGGCACGCCTCTCTGCTAAGCCTTAATCCCCCTGGCATCTGGGGCCTGCGATTTGCATAAGTAAATGGCAGCTCATTAAGAACACATTACTTGCTCTGTAACCATGTAAGGAAACCAACCCACTGAACCCTAAGTCACTGGAGATTTCTCTAATTCAGTTTTGCAGCCTTGGAGGCATGAAGCAGAGTCTGTCATCTGCCGTCTGTCTATCCAGCCAGAAGAGGAAGAATAGACCCTTATGGAAACACAGAAGAGACTCATAAATATTTGTTGAAGAATGAAAGATGGTAGGCCAGCTTTGCAAAGGGCAGATCTTACTAAAAATAGAGTAATGTTTGAACCACACTGGTTTGGGGAAGTATTTCGCCCCGTGTCTAACCACTCAATGAAGCTGGAGGACGGTAACTGCAAACCACCCATTAGCATTTCTGAAGTTTGTGCATGTGATGACTCTGATTCAGGGGGTTGCAGGTAGAGTGGAGAAATCTGGAGTTTTTAAATGCCTCCCCAGCATTCTTAGTTACTCCACTGTTTGAGAACCGTTGCCTTTGAGACTTCTGGGAACTTGTCAGAAATGCAGAGTCTCAGAGCCGTGAAGCCCTGCTGGGTCAGAACCTGCACTTAACAAGCACGGCTTCCCGTGGCTCAGTGATAAAGAATTCGCCTGCAATACAGGAGCTGCAGGAAATGTGGGTTCAAACCCTGGCTTGGGAAGATCCCTGGAGGAGGACATGGCAACCCACTCCACTGTTCTTGCCAGGAGAGTCCCATGGACTGAGGAGCCTGATGGGCTACATTCCGTAAGGTCAGAAAGAGTCGGAGCATGACTGAAGTGACTTAGCAGCAGCGGCAAGTGTTCTTTGGCCAAGTTCTGGGAGGTCTGAGGAGCAGCCATCCAGAGGCTGTCCAGTGGCCTCTCAGTGAGTGTGGGGCTCAGCAGCCAAGCAGATCCCTGTCTGAGCGCTACCCAAGGCAGCCCCTCACCAGCGTGTGGCCTCTTGGTCACAGCCTCCAGCCTCCACATGCTCCTCTTACAGGGCACAGAGGCTGTATCGGTGGCCCACCTCAGAGGCTCTTGTTCACTGTGTAGACCTAGGTAATCCTCCTCTCTCACCACATGAAGACCCAGAAGCAGGGCTGCCCTCAGAAGCACAGGCTGGAAGCCCAGGAATTGCAGGGCCTTGAGCTCATGTCTCTACTCCGGTGTGTGTCCCTGCCATTTGGAATAAAGAGCAGCAAGCCCCACAGCCAGCAAATTCTGGGCTGGCCTGATCCCAGACCCAGCAGTGACCTGGTAGGGCCTCTTGCACCCTCGGCAGCCACTCAGGGAGGGAGGGCAGGCAGGCTCAGAGCACTTGGTGCCCTCCAGAGTCACCGATGGTTTGATGATTGCCGGTCGGCTGCCCAAGGGTGTCCCAGCCAATGACTTCCTTGCAGTCAAAGAAGGCAGGCCCTGTGTCCGCCAGGACCACCACAGCCCCCGGCTTCACACCAGCCCTAACTCACACCTGCCTGCACACCAGAGCCATCAGGGTCATCACGGGTTTTCTCAAATGCCTGTCTTTCTCATCCCAGACAGGGCCGCCCCTCTCCTGGCAGATCAGAACACAGTAGGGGAGCAAGACACACAGGCAGAGACTCCCGAAACCATGCAAGTGCCAGTTGTGGGGGTATTTTTAGTCCTGATCCCTCTGGAAAAGCAGCTCATGAAACTCTCCTCTGTCAGCACTCCCTCCCTCCCCTGGCTTTGGGGATGTGGATGTTGCCTTAGTAACCACGGTGTGGCTCTGCTGCTTTGGGGACACCTGTAACAGCCCACCGGTATCCGGCAGAGGGGCCTCGGGCGGTCTCCACTTCAGGCTCTGGCCTTCTCACCCTGTGCAGCATCCCCAGGGAATGGGGCCCCAGTGACTCTGGGGCCCGGGAAGCCCCATGCAGACATCACAGGGGCCTCCGTGGAGACCCTGAGACTTCAAGCTTTCAAAGATGTCCAAGCCACCATGAAGACAACACGCAGTGCCCGCCTCAGCTCCGGTCTTTAAATTTTCATGAAATCTCAGCTCGCTGGGAGGTTAATTATCCCTGGAGGGGATGGTGCAGGGAGCAGGGGGCAGAAAGGATAGGTCTTGCTGTTTCTTCTACTCCTCACTCTGCTCTTTGAAGACCTTCATACTGTTTCCTTGAAAGGGGCCTGGGATGAGGGGCCAAGTGCTGCTCTGAGGCCTAGAATTTTTCTCAGTGTTTATTCCTTCCTGATTGCTTCCTTCCTTCTTTGCTTTCCAGCCGAAGCCTAGGAAAGTCTGGCCCCAAATCTCCAGCCCATTCCCCTTAGGTACTGTTCCACCCTTCCACGGTAATGAACTTGGGATAATCAGATGAGCTGTTAGTTAACTTGTAGCACAGGGAGGCAATGCCTGAACCCGGAACAGACGGGCAGGAATGCCACTGGGGCCAGGCAAGCAGGGGTTCCAACGTGGGAACAGGGGTTCCGCCATGTGACCAGCAGAAGAAGAAATCGTCACCATTCCCATTCAGTTAGTTATAGCATGTTTTTGAGAGCCTGAGTCATAAAATGTACTAACAGAGCAAACCACAGAATCTCCAGTAATCATGTTCTTTTTTTTTCCCCATGATGAAAATAGCTCTACTGGATTTTTTTTTCATGGTTATATAAACAATACCTGCTTTATTGCAAAAAAAAAAAAAAATTAAACAATACAGAAGTGTGTTGGGGAAAAAAGTTAGGATGACTTGCCACCCAGACATTACCACTGCCTGCTTTTTGCCTGGTTCTTTTTTTCTTTGTCATTGCTGGTTGGTTTGTTTTTGTTTTTGGCCCCGTCACGGCATCAGTGATCAGGGATCAAACCCATGTTCCCTGCAGTGGAAGTCCTAACCAGAGTCGTAAGCCCTGGACCCTAGGGATATCTCACCACTGTCTGCTTTTCATGAGCAGTTTCACGCTTCCTGCATACATACATGTATAATCTTCCATAGATGGAATTGTGTCATGCACGCTGCAGTTTTCTTTCTTTCTCTTTGCCACGGGATTTTTGTGAGTTTCTCTCACCATCTCCTCATCCAATCTCCCTCTTTGGGTACCTGAATCTAGTAGCCTATCTTATCAGCCAGGATCATATGTAAGCAAATCTCCACGTCTGACTCAAAGGCACTCTTTCCTACGCCCAGGAACCGTCTTGCCACACACTCTGGGCCAAACACTATTTCAGTCTTTCTTCAACATCTCAGGGCTTCTGATGAGATGGCTGGTGGCTCCGATGGTAAAGAACCTGCCTTCAATTCAGGAGACCCAGGTCCAATCCCTGGGCTGGGAAGACTCCCTGGAGAAAGGAATGGCACACTCCACTATTCTTACCCAAAGAAGCCCACAGACAGAGGAGCCTGGCAGGCTGCAAATCCATGGGGTCACGAAGAGTTGGACAGCCCTGAGCAACTAACACTTTCACTCAGCATCTCAGGGAAAGCAATCTTGTAAAACCCTAGGTTACTTCTGTGCTAGAAATGGGGCACCAGCTTCCCATTTCTCATTAAGATGTAAACAAAGGCTTTGAGGTGATCCACAAAGTCCTGCATGACCTGCCCCCTCTGAATCCTTTCCAACAGTCTGCCTTTTGTAGCCTCTGGACTAGCCCTCCTGCCTCCCCTGCCACAGGGCCACGGCACCTGCCTTTCCTTCTGCCCGATTCATTCATTTTCTACACCATCCACAAGGCTCAGTCCCTCCCTTTCTCCCATCTTCAGTTTAATGTCACCTTCTGAGTGAGGCCCTTACCGGCCACTCCATTTAAAACTGTACATTTCCCAATGTTCCTTTCCTGTCCCTTGTTTTCCTCTGACACCTATCTCCAGCCAACATGCCATGTATTTTACTTACTTATGAGCTGAGTCACCCACCAGGGGGCAGACTCAGTGAAGACAGGGTTACTGATTCTTTTTGTGCACTGCTGTATCTCCAGCACCCAAAGAGCCCCTGCCACGGGTAATTGCTCGGTGAGTATTAGTCAAATGCATGAACTGTGGGATCTTCAGGAGACCGAAATAATCAGCAAGTGCTTGCTTAGTAGTTGCAAGTTCCTCCTACAGCTGTACTTTCAAGGTCAAATGGTTTCACAAGCCTTGCCACTTAGAAGACATATGCCTTTTGGTTGCTCTAGTGTGCTCTCTGCTCCTCACACTCCAGAAACAACAGGTTGCTCCCCTCCAGCTGAGTTAATAGTCCAGATGCTCCAACATGGGCTCCACCCAGAATCTGGAGAGACCCCTGTCTCTGAGTCCTTGGAAGGGTCTTGCACTTCCCCAGCAGTGTTCCTTCACTGAACCCCTCCCTCCC